>PVLC010025055.1:0-24001 GCA_004027655.1 Graphiurus murinus
ACATTGTATATGCACACTTTTTCTACATTTAGCTTGTTGTATAATTCTGTAGCCTTTCTCCCTATTTAATAGATTCTATCATGAGCATTTTTAAACACCATAAGAATGTGAGAAAAGCACTATTTTTAGTGACCATATTTCCCTAGTATGAAGTACCATAATTTTATTTACCTAATTCTCTGAATTAAGCTGCTTCTGAATTTGTTCTTAAAAACACAGCATCTGTTCACATGCATTTTTTGTTTGTTTATTTACTAAAACTCTTACTCCCTCAAAGTAAGTCCCTGGAAAAGTTGCCAGAATTAATACCACGAATTCCAACCACAACTTACAGTTTTAAGCATTCACCATGCTCATGATTTGTTTTCAGTGCTTAACAGACATAAAGTTATTAATCTCATAACTCTTTAGATAGTTTCTCTTATTTTCCCTGCTATAGACAGGAACTAGAGACACAAAGAGGTAAAAATCAATACATATGGAGTAAGAACATTACGAAGGCATTGTTACCAATAAATCTTAAAGTTGCTGGTTTTTAAGAGAATAGATTATGCCAAGCATTTGGAAACAGCATTATCAATAGAGGAGTAAAATCCATAGCTTAATTGGCCCCTTCATCCTCTCTACTATTATTGCCTAAGTCATCTCTACTTAGAGGTTTATTGAGTGTTCTGACATGCTAATTAGCATAGTTACATTCATTCTAACTAATCTCAGTTGTTCAAGAAAATATCTTTTCCATGCAAGGAATTTGATTTATTTACCAACCAAATAGGGAACTTTTATCTTCGAATAGTTACAGTCTCCTGAACTGATGGCAGTGTAGCTCTATAACATATAGGTTGGTCCGTCACAGTTCAACAGACTAGACGACTGAACTCTAGCACACTGGTTCTACCCTTGCTTTCTAGAGTGCTGGTGTGGCTGGGTATAGAATTGTAGGTAAATAATCATTCTCCTAAGAACCTGGAAGGTATCACTGTTGTTCTCCAGCTTCCCACTATCACTGCAAGAAAATCTAATGTCATTCTTATTCTATTATATACAGAGTGTTCATTGTCTCCTTCAGGATGCTTTCAGAATCTCTTTTTTTGTCTTCATACTCGCTTTTTCTATCTTTATCATTCTTTGTGCAGTGCACTTAGGCTTTAAATCAGAAGAATCCTGTCCTTCTTTTCTGGGCTATTTCCTTATATTGCATTTTTTGATAACTGCCTACTCTTTATTTTCTGTTCTTTCTGTCTGTGTACTCCGACCATTATTCAAGTATTTGTTATATGCCCGCTAGTAGGTTAAACACTTTCTACATATCACATATCCCACTTATCCTTAAAATAAGGAAGTGATATTAGCCGCCTTCTTTACATGAGGAAAGTAAAGTTCTGGGAACTAAACACTTCTGCTTAAAGTCCTCAAATAAAATATGAAAGATCTTAGAGTCAAGTCCAGGTCTCTCTGCTTCATCCAACCCTGTGCTTAACCATTGCATGATGAAGCCAGTTACTCTCCTCTTACAGAAAGGGGAGCATTCACTCTCAAAGTCCTTCAGAGTATAAAGAAGGTCCGAAGAGCAACTGGTAAACAGTAATTCATGACTTTCTCTTCATCTCAGGAGATACAACCTTGTAGATACAAAAAGCAGATTTTGTCAGTTTTAGAGAATAAATTGCAAGGGGAGGGGAGGATAAAATAAGGAGCCTACGAACTCTTCCATTAAGAACTGGTATGGAGCCAGGCGTGGTGGCGCACGCTTGTAATCCCAGCATTCGGGAGGCTGAGACCAGAGGATTCGGGTTCGCGGCCAGCCTCAGCTACCTAGTGAGGCGCTCGGCAACTTAGACTCGGTTTCAAAATAAAGAATAAAAAAATAGGGCTGGGGGTATATCTCGGAGGTAGAATGCCCCTGAGTTCAATCCCCAGTACCGCAAAAAAAAAAAAAAAAAGAACTGGTATGGTGTGGCAGTGTGTGGCTGCAAAGCAACCTGAGTTGGGATCCTGTCCCTGACATTCATTAGCTATTTGACATTCCTCTGTAGAACAGGGACATGACCTGTGCAGGATCCTTATAAAGATTAACTGAAATGAAGTATATTAAAGCATCAGTGCATAAGCAAACAGCAAATATTAGGGCACATTCTTTTAAGAAAACATTCAAGGTTACAAAAGAAATATTACTTGTGTGGGAGAAAATGGGAGATATGCAAAGAAATGGATATAGAAATGAGATGGAAACAGGACAGTGAGGTGGCCTGAAAGACTGGACACGGGAGCAGAGACATATGGCAACATACCTATGAGCCGGTTCTGAGGATTCAAGAACAGTGTGGATAGTAAGGGAACTTCCAGACTTTTCTCTTAGCGTTCCCCGACTTGGTGGCATTATCCATCATTAAAATGGCCCAAGTACTGACTTGCCTCTTCTAGTATAAAGTTGATTTGGTATTGCAACGTAATTTTAGAGAGCTCACAAATGAGTAGGGTGTTCATATTCCTTTACCATTGCTCTCCTCAGCTCCAAGAGTATTTACTCTTACGGGAGTTTCAGTCCTGATGCAGGTTCTCACCAGTGATTCTTTTGCAGTTAGCTTTGAGGGCAGCTCCATCCTATGAAGACTTTGTGGCTGCATTAACCATAAAGGAAGGCGACCACCAGAAAGAAGCTTTCGGTATTGGGATGCAGAGGGACCTCAGCCTTTACCTCCCTGCCATGGAAAAGCAGCTGGCCATACTGGACACTCTGTACGAGGTACATGGGCTGGAGTCAGACGAGGTGGTGTGACGGCTCCAGGACCACACCGCCTAACTTCAGGGAATAAAGCTTGCTGAAGAGTTGTGTTGCCCTCCTTGATTTCCAGCAACAACTTCAATCCTCTCCAACCCCTTTCCTTGGGGAATGATGAGGGGGAAGCAAGACCCAGTGCTTTTATATATGATTTTAAAAAGTACATATGTGTTTTGTGTGTTTCAAAATCAAGGTGCTATATATTTCAGTTTAATGGGCCTACTGGAAACCAAATCATAGCTGTTACAGACTTGAACAGCAAGTAATAAGAGCAGATTTGACAAATGAATTTGTTGGCATTGTGTTTTGTATTGCTTTGTTTTAGTTTTTAGTGTTAATGGGCCACCCAAACCCAAGCTAAAAATGAACAAATTCTGTATCAAAGACTGTAAGTTTTAAATCTTCTGAGAATTAGACTCAGCACCTGAGTATAAGCCCCTCTGTTGAAGCTCAGTTGCAATATAGAATTCACTATTGCTGTTCTTCAGTAAGTCCTCTTCTCTGCTTGGTGACAAGAGCCTGTGTAGTAAAGAGGTTCAGTGTTTGGCATGACTGCCATCCCTGTTAATAGGCAGAAGACTGTTAATGGGTGTGCCCTAACCCCAGGCTGGGTACAGGAGAGGTGAGCCAGCTTGTTTGAGATGGTACCTGTCCACCTGTCCAGTGCCCAGCCCTGCCGTCATGTTTCCCCTGCGTTACTGCAATTGACACCACAACAGAACTGACACGGGGATCCTATACCACTTAAAAAGTACAGTTCGGAGCTGGAAGGATCTGCTCGCACTCATGTACTTTCTTAAGTAGAGAAGTCAGGTGACTTCCAAGTGTGATCTGGACCTCTTCTGTAGTAAAGTCACAGGGAGGGCTTGTTCAGAGAACAGACTGCCAGGATTTACCTAAAGAAACCGAACCTGGGGGTGGGACTCGGGAATCTTCGTTTGGATCGGCTTCCCAAGTGATTCGTGTACACACAAGGTTAAAGAAGTCATCAAATTCTAGTTTCATAATTCCCAGTCTTTTTTTTTTTGCTTTGCGGTACTAGGGATTGAACTCAGGGGCATTCTACCTCCAAGCTATACCCCCAGCCCTATTTCGTTATTCTTTATTTTGAAATAGGGTCTCACTAAATTGCGGAGGGCCTCACTAGGTAGCTGAGGCTGGCTGCGAACCTGGATCCTCCAGTCTCAGCCTCCATAATTCCCAGTCTTATATAAGAACTAAATGATATGTCGTTTTTTCAAAGAGGAAGAGGCCATCATGTAAGTAAAATAACTCACTGGCGAAGAGAAGTGGAGCCGGCTGTCCAGCAGCATTCTTACTCGAGCCGGCGTCGGCACCCAGCCAGCAGGCCTTGGGGAGCACTCGGGCTCTGATAGATCTCGGCTTATTGATAAGAGTGCAGAGCAGGCTAGATGCAGATGCCTAATCCCAAAAGCTTTGGATAAGCCAGGTGCAGTGACACACACCCGTAATCCCAGGACTTGGGAGGTTGAGACAGGAGGGTCACAGGTTCAAGGCCAGCCTTGGCAACTTAGCAAGACCCTGTTTCAAAATAAAAAATAAAGAGGGTTGGGGGTGTAACTTGGTAGAACAACCCTGGGTTCAATTCCTCGTACCAAAAAAAAAAAAAAAAAAAAATTTTTTTTATGATCTCAGAGTTTATAGATGGAACTTAAGTATTTCATAAAACAACCCTGGGTGGGCATTCTTCTACAGCATGTCATGCCCAGACTATGGCCCTCGTCTCCCAGTTGTAGGCCAGGCTGCCTAGAGTGTGCACGGGAGAGGAGCCCTGAGTGCCTTCCCCAGGAGCGCCTCCTTTCTTCTGGTGAGAGGCAGGGACGTTCCAGCAGAAGACAGTCCTGTGCTAGGAGGCGCGTGCCCTTGAAGGACACGCGTGAATGGAGTGGCTGTGGACGCTGCTGTCCTGCAGCAGACCCCTTGGGCACAAAGGTCCTCTCCTGAGCAGACAGCTTCACATAGAGAGGGGAACCGATGATTCTGGTGTTAAACAAATGGACATTTATTTAGCTGAAATTAATGAAGCAAGTAGAAGTGGGTTCAGGTGCATGCCTGCACTCCCAGCTACTCGGGAGGCTAAGGCAGGAGGCTCGGTGAGCATAGGAGTTGAAGACCAGTCTGGGAAATACAGCGAGACTCCACCTCTTGAAAAAATTATAAAACTTAATTTGACTTTTGAAACAATGCAGCGGGTATTCCTTTTTGAAAAAAATGAATCGGGAACTTGTAGAAAATACTTAGAAAAGCAGCATTACATGTGCGCAGGCTAGGGAGCAAAGAGTGCTGGGTGGTGTTGGTTATGTTCTGTTCCAGCACACGCTGTCACAGCTGCTAAGGTATGTGTGTTCTTCTCCTCCCACCTCCAGGAGTACTTTGTATGAGTCTCCTCTGGCTAGTATGAATATGAGGGTGGGATGAGGGGATAACTCAGACTTCCTGCCTTGACACAGCCTCCTACAAGGGAAAAAGAAAAGGCGAGCGGTCTTTACTACCGGGCCCTCGATGGTGCGGGAGTGTGAGGGTTCCAGCAGCTGCCGGTGCTCCCCGCCACCTCCCGTGAACTCTGGTCTCTTGGAGAGGAGGTGGCGCTTTGAGAATGCCTCGGGTTTGCCGCCATGCCTCTGCATGCACACAGAAGGAAAGCAGCTCTGCGTGGCCATTTCACTGTCACAGGTACTGCCTAGGTGTTTACAACTCGAGTTTTAGAAGAGCCGGCATTTAGTATCATCTAGAACCATTGGAAACCCAGATCAAACAGAACAGCTTGTATAACTTGAATAAGTTCTACTTTCTAAATACCCTTTTCCCAGCCCTATCAAAAGAAGGTACTATTTTTTATAATATTTTTCTCACCAGAGCATATTGTTTGCTTAAATGCATAGATAGAACCTAATACTAAACAATAAATTTAGCTTGACCAGCATAGTCAGAGCTCCCTTCTGGATCTGCATTCTTTGCTTCTTCATTTTAGTTAAAAGTTTATACTGCTTTACCTTTACTTTCTAAGATGGGGGCAGTGAGAAAAGGTGCTTAAAGCTTCCTCCCATACAAGTGTTCTAGGACTCCAAGGCTTGCTTTTGTCCTGACAGTAAGAGGTGAAAACTAGTATGTTTGGTAGCAGAATATCACCTTCCTTTTGTAGTGGAATGTTTAGAGAGAACCTGAAGAGAAAAGGAGAGTCTTACTAGGTTTAACAGAAACAAGTGAGTAGCACTGGCACCCACTACAAGCACTCCCACATAATCCCAGGCCTTAGTACTGACCACAGAGCAGTGAGTTGAATGGAACAAAGACCTCTCAGTGGTGGCAAGTCTTTTGTCTTTTGAAAGCAAATCTGATTCATTACAGCTAATCCTGGTTTAAAAAAAAAAAAAGTTAAATTGGAGTGATATCTTTTGGGTGGAAACCAGCTTGTAACTATAAGAAGGCAGGGCTTTTTGTGAGCTCTTGGTGCAACTTTTCAGGGAATTCCAGAAGGGAGCCCTGGAATCCTGGAATGCTGAGCACTTAGGCTCCAGGGATGGACTTGGAAGGGTAGTATTCATTAGGAGCTTAAGGAGCGGCACTTTCTAGCTGTTATGTGTGTGTCATTCTGTCTTTGTCTCTTTTTTTTCAATACTGGGGATTGAACCCAGGGGCATTCTACCTGTGAGCAACACCCCCAGCCCTATTTTTATTCTTTATTTTTGAAACAAGGCCTCACTAAGCTGCAGAGGGCCTCACTAAGTAGCTGAGGCTGGCCACCAAGCTGAGATCCTCCTGTCTCCTCCTCCCAAGTACTGGGATTACAGGGGCGCACCCCCACACCTCCAGTGTCATAGTTCATGATAGGGCATGTCTGTACTCACTCTTCAGCCTTGTGGCTTTTCTTTCCTGTTACTGAAAATTGCCAGCAGTGCCCCAGCAGCATGCTAGGTCAATCCCCACGTCCAGCCAGTGTGCCCCACTCCTTAGCAGCTTTCAGCCTCGCTGGAGCATCTGGTACCAACCTAGCCAGACTGCGAGGGCTTCCGACAGAAGCCACGCTCCCTATAGCAGCGGGGTGGCTGATGCCACGAGGGAGCTTGTGGGAGAGGTGAGCGCCCACCAAGTTGCACGCTCCTTTCCATGATTACTTCCAGTATATCTCCAAGAGTTAATGCTTTCAATTTCATGTTTTCAGAATAGCGTTTTTAATTAAGAAAATATATAGTAGGAACCAATAAATAAAATACACAAAATTAAGTTTGAAATCAGGAAAAGAGCTGAAGCAAGTTTTTACAAGCTAGGGGTGATGTCACATGCTTGTAATCCCAGCTACTCAGGAGGCTAAGAAAAATCAATAGTTTTTTTTTTAAAGGAAATTTAATCTGATTATGAAAATCATATATATGAAGAAATATTTGCTAAAGCAATTGAGAGCCAGAGGGTCATGAGCAATAGAAGATAGGTGAGACATTTTGGAAAACTTCTGGAGGAAGACTTTTTAATTTTTTTCCTATTAAACTACCATGTCCCATAGGAACTTGGTTACATAATGGTGCATTTCTGAATCGTTAATTAAAACCACTTGCTTCTGATTTTAGTCGTAAGTTTCACAACTGTTCAGTTCCTCCACCCTTATGTTTCACTTATTTTTTAAAGGTAACTACCAACTTTTTTTAAATTTAAAAGTTTTTAGATAAAGAATTATAAGTAAGTACAACATGGTAAGCCACTGTTATGTTAGGTGAGCTAACGTGTTTGGTCTTAAGGGGCCCGATATCAGATGCTTTGTGATATTACAGTCTGGGCACACGCTCCAGTGTGTGCAGCAAACCTCTGTCCCTGTGAAGTGTGCATAGAATGCTGTATTTAGAAATGTGTTCTACTTCCGTATGACCCTTTGTAATCTGCAGTTGCTTACTCAGGGGTTTCATAGTAACGACAAAAAATATTCACTATCTGTCCAACGGTATTTTTAAGACTGTTTATCTATTACAAGGTCATTAGGGGTTCTTGAACAATTCCATGAACATACTGTTCACTAGGCCCTACTGTAGACAGTCCTGTGGACGGTGACCATGTGCACGATTCAGGCATCCCAGGGCATGAACGCGTCATCGACGGGGCCTCTCGTGTATCGCTGACACGTGCATTGATGATGTTCTTCCACTGTCTTTATGTAGTCTGTAACTAAAAGGAAAAGAACACACCACCACTCTGTAGTGCAGAAGTTTCCAGCATTCTTTGGTTGCCCTTACAAATCACTCATCTCACAGAGTGAAAAAATGTTGAAAACCTAACAATATCCTACTTGTTCTAAATGTCTTATATACTTTAAAGTGTGGCATTTTCTCCCTGTACCTTACAAACAGAAACCACTGAGGGGTGGTTGGTACCCCCTACCAAGCTGATCTCATCCACATAGGTGCCTGTGTGTCTGTTCACAGGTGTGTGGACTCCGTGATGACGAGGAGGGAGATCTGCGAGGCTGATGAGCCAGTCCATGACATGTTTAATGTATGATTCCATGTGTCATGAGAATTTCACAAGAATGTCATTAAACAGCCCAACTACCTCATGTGAAATTGGCTGTGGACAATCTGTGTTAGATGAGAAATGTGCTCAGATAAATTTATTCTGGTTAATAGTTTGAACGAGATGATGTCTATATAAAGAAGAAACATGTTAGATCAGATGCCAAAGGCTAAAATGTACATAGGTTTCCTTGGATTCCGTTTTAAGTCGGTGTTTAATCCCACACCTAGTTCTCCTGCGAATGTTTGTGGTTTCAGAGATCCATGCACTTTGAATATCTGTCACGCAGCCTCGGGGCAGCTGTTCTTGTCCCTCAGCATTTTGAATGAGCATCCTAATGCCAGTAGAAAGCAAGTTAAGTACAAAAGTGTCAAACAGTTTGTTGACTTCTTAATTTAACGGGCCTTGACTTAGAATAGAACGTGTTGGAGCCTTTTAGGACCAACCGAAGAGTGAGAATTTCATGTTTAGCTCTGTATTGCTTCTCTGTCCAAGTTATTATTCTGTATCTTGTGGGGAAGGGGAAGAGGGGAGGGTTTTACTTTTTTTTGAAAAATGTCTGAAAACATCTGTCAGATTTTATATTCGTGAGTTATAATAAACTTATTTTTAAAGTATTTTAATCTCAGATTTTTTTGTGTTTCTGCTAAATTGAATATGCCAATAATAAGGATCATTTATGGAACACACGCCCTTGCAGGGCATCGTTCTAAGCCCTTGGCAAATATACCTCTTCTCCTCCTAATAACTTTAGAGGGGAAATATTGTTATCCTCAAGTTACAAATGAGAAAACTGAGGCACTGATAGGGACACCCCTTGCCTAAGACCCACAGCTGATGAGAGAGGGAGCCAGGCTCAAACCCAGGCCACCCAGCTCCAGAATCTCCATTGGACTGCTTAAACCTCAACGCAAGATCTTTCAAAACATCAACCAACCACTGCAATGACATTGCCATGGGCGTTCTAAGCATTGTAGGAAGACCAGCTCCTTTCAGGAGTAGCTCTTTTCATTGGACTGGGTTAATTCTATTTTCAGAGAAACCACAAAAACAAAATGGATAGATGAATTCACTAAGCATCATGTCAAGTGACTGTGTGCTCCTTTAGTTTACGTTCAGTAGCAGACACTTCTGCATGGATAATTTGAATACCAAAGTAGTAGTAGAACCTACTCTCTGAGGATTGCCAGAGAATCTTCTACTCTTGCCCACTTGGGGCCCCTTTAGCCGCTTTTTAAACAGAGCTGAGCCCACTGGAATTAGGGGTGGGAGAGACTAAAGAAAGAAACTGAAGTTCCAGGTGGCAGGTACTTGAGCAAAAGGGTCATGTGGAGTTGGGGGCTGGGGTGGCCATGCGGGCTGTGTGCTGGAGAAGAGGTGAAAGCTGATATAGAGAAAGAATGGGGCAGCCACAGCAAAGAAGCAAAGCCGAGGGACCCCAGCCACCAGAGATGGCAGCACAGGACCTACAGCTGGCTTCTGGTTCCAGCCCTCGGGAGGCCCTGTTTCCTACCTCAGAACTCCCTTTTCCATGAAACTTGTACCTTGTGATACACTGGCCCTGGCCTTTTTGCTTGCACGGACTTTATGGTCTCCTGTCTCTTGAAACAGCAATTACGACAAAGTCATGTGTCTTTGTTCCACATGGGCAAGTCTTTAAAAAAAAATGAGGTCCTCCTGTATAAAGCAGAAGTGCTGGAGCTGGAGTCAGTTGTATGGGTCTTGCTTATCCTAAGTTATGGGCAAACTCCCCAGCCCCAGCTCACTTCCACCACCACGGAGTCCCAAGATCTTCTTTAATGGCTTTTTCTTATAAATACTATAACATCAGTTCTACCAGAGCAGGACCAACCGTGTACCTCCTGCTTCTCCATGCTGGGTGCAGCGGAGTGTCCATTTCTGTCCCTCAGCTCCCCCCTCTGCAACGCTGGGGAACCACAAAGACAAGCTTTCCAGAGGATGGACGGAGCTGGTTCAGAAAGGGAACAGGTTTGGATTTCTGTTCCGCCTTGCGGTGGGTAGGGAAGGGGAATAGAACACCCTCACGGTAACAAGGGACCAACTTGCTACTTACTCTTGTTCCAGAATTTGTCCATACCAGTTCACTTTCTGTCTTTTCTATCATCTACACTAACTTGGGTGCACCAGGAAGATTTGTGCCCAGTGGCAGTGATCGAGAAAGTAAAAGAACAAGACCACTGGGACCGTCCTGGAGTTGATACTTTCATTTGTTCACATGAACAGATGAGAAGGCTGCCCTGGACCCTTTTTATGGGCACATCACACACCTGCGTGGACACGTCCCACCACTGTTGTCATTGTCATTCTTCTTGCAGGGACAAAACGGAGTTGGCGCCTCTGGAGCAGCATGCTTCAGGTTGATGGGGAAGTGATGAATCTTGATGGTTTGCTGTGTGAACACATCTTCCTTCCTTCCTTACAGAACAGAGTTGTCCCATCTTTGCTGACACTTGTGATTTGTGTGTGGCCAATTCTAGGACCTTTTGTTCTAGGACCTTTTGTTTTGTCTTAAGGGCCCAGTTTGTTGAATTGTTGACATGGAGATGTGTGTGTGTGTGTGTGTGTGTGTGTGTGTGTGTGTGTGTGTGTTTTAACTGGGGGTTGAACCCAAGGGTATTCTACCTCTGAGCCATATCTCCAGCCCTATCTTATTTTTTATTTTGAAACAAAGTCTTACTAAGTTGCGGAGGGCCTCACTAATTTGCCAGGCTGTCCTCTAACCTGCCGTTCTCCTGTCTCAGCCTCCCAAGTACTAGGATTGCAGGCATGTGCCATCATGCCTGGCTGGTTTTAGATATTTTAAATGCCACCGAGCCCTCAGGAGGTGGCTGTAGATGGTGCTTCAGTGAGCATGCTCACTGCTGGGATCTAAAATACCTGACCCCCACAACTCAGAGGAAAGATTTGTTTGCTCACAGTTGTGGAGATTTCAGGTTTAGGCCAGGCAAGGTGTGTGGAGCGGAGCGGAGAGAGGAAAGCACAAGGGCTCTTCTCCTATCACAGAGGCAGTAAGTAAGGGGATAAGTGTATAATTCCCAAGGCCACACCCCCGGTTCCTCCATAACCAAGCCCCCTTCCAACATGGCTGCCTTGTTTCCATGAGATCCGAGAGGACACTCTAGATCCGAGCCATATCAGATGGTGACCCCTCAGGCCCCTCCTTCCTCTCATCATTGTGTATCCTGAGTCAAACCTCTTCTGCAGAGTTCCTTTGATCACTGGGGAGGCGGGGTTGCGTTTCCACCTGGCTCCTAGCTCTCTGCTTTCCTCCTTGCACATTGCTAAGTCCATGACCACGTGGCTTCAGATACCCTGCTCCCTGCAGACGATCCTGCAGTTGCACTTGAGGTTCAGGCTGTGGTCTGGTGGCTCCCGTCCAGGCCCACCTGCCCCAAACATCTTTCCTTAGATGTCCTTCCTTCACCTGAAGCCCACATCCAAACTCGGTTGCCCCTGAGGCTTTTCCATCCAACGCAGTGGCATCACCCTTAGTCTCTCAGGCAAAAAATCCAGATACCCTTGGTTCCGTCCTCCCTTCTTTCTATGCCCGCTGTGTCTTCAAGGCCTCCCTGAGCCTCCACATACTCGGTGCTGTGGTACGGCTTTCATCCCAGAATTCTTTGCTCTTTCAACCTGACTGCCGTGGTCTTCCAGACTTAAAAATGCATATGTCTCCAGACCATGAGTCAAGCCCCTTCACAAATGTGGAATGCCCTATCAATTTCCCCCTTTCCCATCCCTGGAAGTTCCTCAAAATCTTCCTAGACATGGTAAATCCCAGCCATCGACTTCACCTCTAAACATCCCCTGCATTTCTAGGTGATACCATGTAGATTAGAACGTGGGGATGGGAAGTAGGACTCCACGGAGACCACACTAGTTCTTTGGTGTTAGATTCTCATTACTGGTGTAGCTGCCTCTTTCATTAAATTGTGAACTTCTCCTTCAGGTCAGTGTACCCAGCACCTGACAGCGTACCCACGATCCTTTCTGCCCATGGTAGGATTCTGTTTGGGTCAGCGTTCTTGCAATCATAATCTAAAAGAAAAGATGTGTTTTCTTGCAGTTTTGGGTTCAGCCCATGCGAGGCTGGGGACCAAGATCTCAGGGCATGGCAGGAAGAGGGAGGGCACACGTGTCTGCTCACATCACAGAGGCCAGAAGCAAGAGGACAGCAGGGGGAGGAGAAACCGTTTGTGTAATCCCTGAGGGACCACCTCCAGTCACACACCCTATGGCCTGGGTCACCAGCCCTCAGAACTTCATTACATGGACTCCAAACATTAATAAATGAGCTCTTTAGGGACATTTTGTATGTATAACACATCCCCAAAACAGTGCTACCTCAAATGGCTTTTCCCTGGTTCCTTCAGATGTGACAGTTTTGTTACCCAGCTACATAAAAATATATCTGAATTAAAACCATCCATATTTCTTTTGTTCCCTCCTGTTTCCTGGGCTGTTCAAGAAATACTTTGAGTGACTAATCACTCCAAGTATAAATAATTTATGTGGTTTTAAAATATTTTGTCTGTGTTGATGCATGTGTGAAATGTTTGGATCAATGCTGCTTCTATGTATCTTTTTTTTTTTTTTTTTTTTTTTTTTTTTGCAGTACTGGGGATTGAACCAGGGGCATTCTACCTCTGAGCTATACCTCCAGCCCTATTTTTTATTCTTTATTTTGAAACAGGGTCTCACTAAGTTGCAGAGTGCCTCACTAGGTAGCTGAGGCTGGCCGCGAACCCGGATCCTCTGGTCTCAACCTCCCGAATGCTGGGATTACAAGCGTGCGCCACCACGCCCGGCTTCTATGTATCATATTATGATCAATGAGAAAGCCAGGTCCAGTTCATGGATCTCTGCTCTGTATATCACTGGAAGGACTTTACAAGCAGGCAAATTAAAAACAAAAGCGCAGATGTGTGGGCCCCTCCCGGGCACTTCAGTCAGTCCTCAGAACGCAGCCTGCCCCTGACACCGTTCAGACTTCCCCAATAGTTCTACCATGCAGTGCAGAGTGAGACCCTCCATGCAGCTGGTTTAGTCATTTGAATTGTACGTGGGCACTCTAAGATAAATACGGCCAGATCACAGGACCTCCCTAACAGCATGAACAACCAAAGCAAATGACATTCTTAAAAGGAAACACCAGTTTTGAAACAATTCACCAGCAATGGTGCAGTGGAAGGAGCTCAACCTTGTCCCGATGACAGCCAGCCAGGTGCAGTGGCGCAAGCCTGTAATCCCAGTGCTTGGGAGGCTGAGACGGGAGGATCACAGGTTGGAGGCCAGCTTCAGCAAGCTAACGAGATCCTGTGTCAAAATAAAAAACAAAAAAGGGCTGGGATATAGCTCAGAGGTAGAATGCCCCTGAGTTCAATTTCCAATACCAAAAAATAAAGAGACCAGATTTTCTGAAAAGAAAGAGCACTTAACACACACACACACACACACACACACACACACACGAACACACTGGGGAATTTGTACAATACAGAATAAAATCTCAGGTTTTAGAAGGAAGTTGATTGGCTGGGTTCGTGATGGTGCATACCGGTGATCTCAGTACTTAGGAGGCTGAGACAGAAGGATCACAGGTTCGAGGCCAGCCTCAGCAACTTGGTGAGACCCTGTTTCAAAATAAAAATGACTGGGGCTGCATTTCAGAGGTAGAACACCCCTGGGTTCTACCCTAGTACAAAACTTGGAGGCAGAATGTTTCTGGATTTGGTCCTCAGTACCAAAAAGAAAAAGAAGAGTTGGTTGGCAAGTTGGGCAGAGTGGGTGGCGTCGCCTCTTCCTTCCTACGAGGCGTTACTGGGGGGCAGAGTGGAGGAGGGGGTGAGGGCGATGGCAGAGGAGTGGTGGGAAGAGATGGGTGAACTGGGACAGAAACTAGCTCATCCCTGAAATAGGTCACATCCAAGGATCTCCCTCATAACAAACAAAAATGTATCTCCTCTCCACTCAGAATTCACTCTACTTCAGGAGGTAAGGGTCAGCAGACAGAGCAGAGACCCGTCCCTACAGCACAAGCCTACTGCAGAGTGGGGTCTGGCGTGAGCGGGCGCACACGTTGAAGGCCTGGTCCCCGCACGGTGGTGGAGCCGCCAAGGGCTGAGGCCTGGTGGGAGGTCTTGGGGCCATGGAGGCTGCACCCTTGGTGAGGATTGTGCAACCCCAGCTCTGCCTCTTCTCTCTGCCCCCGGCTAGTGACCTAAGCAGCTTTGCTCTAGAGCACGTTCCTGCCATGATGTGCTCCAACCAGTGGGCCACGTGACCCTGGGCCAAGCCGGCCAGGATGAACCTAGGCACGCCTGCATACGCCCTCCTCCTCTCTCCTCTCTGCAGACACAGGACGGAGGCCGGGTAGGTTCATTTCTGACTGCTGTAAACCTATCTGACCACGCTGGTTTAAGATACCAAAATACTTTGAAACCAGGAGGTCAAGACGCTATGTAAAGTGTCTCCTACTGCTCAGGCCACCCCTGCCCCTCACCCAAGAAGCTCCCCATTCCAGACCAGCCCGCAGGCCAGCAACGGCAGGAGGAGCATCAGACCCCCGCCCCAGAGAGAGCGACAGCAGCCTCTGTTCTGCTTGATTGGTGTCTATGTCGTGCTGGTGGTTAAGTTTGTTGTTTTGTACCGGGGGCTGAACCCAGGAGCACTCTACCTCTGAGACACACCCTCAGGAAACCCAATAAACTTTTTATTTCAAAACAGGGTCTCGGTAAGTCGCTGAGGCCAGCCTCGAACCTGCTATCTTCCTGGCTCAGGCTCCCAAGTACTGGGATTGCAGATCCCAGCTGTTAAATATTTTTAATGTCATCAATGCAAGAAAGTGTACAAGCTCACAGGAGAAGAGCAGTCGATGCAAAATGAGGTGGGAAACAGGTCAAGGTGAATACATCGGCACTGCAGGAAAGCAAAGAAAGGTACGGCCAGCGCTGCACAACGTCCTGGCTGCACACACAGGAGAGGGGCAGTGTGAGGAACTGGAACCAATTTGGAAGAAAAGCTAACCCAAGAGACAAGAGTCCCTACAGGTATACTGTGCCCTCCAAGAATCGAAAAAGAACATGGACTCAGCCCCGCGTGGCGGCACATGCCTGCAATCCCAGCCCTTGGGAGGACGAGACAGGAGGATCGCAGGCTTGAGGCCAGTGCATGACAATAGTAAGTCTGTGCTTCAAAATTTAAGAAAATAAAATAGGACTGGGGGTGCAACTCAGAGGAGTGCCCCTCGGTTGTAACCCTGGTACCACAAAAACAAAACAGAGCAAGAGCATAAACTCATAAAATACAAATATAGCTGATGAAACAACAGAAGGGGGGGTGGCAGAGATAAGGAGACAACTCAACCAAAATAATACTGTAGAAGAAATGAGTTAGAAATAGCAAGAAACATGTTTGAAAACTGGATTGGTCACATAGAAGAAAAGGTATGACTGCAGTGAACGATTTAAAAATATTTAAATAGTTTAGGAAGTCAATGATATTCTAACATAAGAGTAACTAGTGAGCAAAAAAATAAATAAAAAAACATATTGAAAGACATAATACTGGAAAGCTTTCCTAAAATGAATCTTCAAATTAAAAGAATGCAGCCAGGCATGGAAGCATATGCCTGCAATCCCAGTACTTGGGAGACTGAAACAGGAGGATCACAGGTTCAAGGCTAGCCTCAGCAACTTAGTAAGACCCTCAGCAACCTAGTTTCAAAACAAATAATTTTTTGTGTGTGGTACTAGGGATTGAACTCAGGGGCATTCTACCTTCGAGCTATACCCCAGCCCTATTTTTTATTCTTTATTTTGAAACGGGGTCTCACTAAGTTGCAGAGTGCCTCACTAAGTAGCTGAGGCTGGCCGCGAACCCGGATCCTCCGGTCTCAGCCTCCCAAATGCTGGGATTACAAGCGTGTGCCACCACACTTGGCTTCAAAACAAATAATTTTTAAACAGGACTGGGAGTGTAGCTCAGAGTTAGAATCCTGCTGAGTTCAGTCCCTAATACTACAAATAAATAAGTAAATAAAGCACTATATTCTAAGAAATCCAACAGAAAACACTAGAGAACAACACATCTGATGAGGTTACTAAACTCTTAAAAAGAAGACATTCAGGCAGAAAAAGCAAGTCACCAAAGAATCTCAAACTTCCTTATTACGGGACTCAATGACAGAGAACAATGGAATATTTCCAATGTTCTGAGTAGGAAAAGAGTAGCACAAGCATGTGATAGCAGCCATGTCATCAGACGTAATGTCTAATCCTCTGAAAAGGGACAGAAACATTACAGGTTCAAGGCCAGCTTTGGCAATTTTACGAGACCCTGCTTCAAAAAATAAAATAAATATATATGTATATATATGTGTGTGTGTGTGTGTGTGTGTGTGTGTGTGTGTGTGTGTGTGTGTGTATATTACACATTTATATACACAGCCTGGGGCTATAAGTCAGAGGTAGAATTCCTCTGGGTTCAATCCCCACTGAGATTATATATACATATATATGTTTATGTATATGTATATGAATATATATCTTACTCTGGCGGCTCCTTATAACGGCCTTTGCCTTATATTATGGTTTGGATCTTAAATGTCCCCCAGTGACCTTGTGCTGAAGTCTTGGTCACCAGTCTGTGGTGCTGTGTGGGCAGGTGGTTGACCCTTTAGGAGATGGGGCTTAGAGGAAATTAGGTCACTGGGTCTGTGCTTGACGGGGACATTGGGCCCAAGGTCATATTCATATTCTCCCTCTCCCCCCCACCCCGTGCTTCCCAGCTGCTTTGAGGTGAGCGTCCCCTCCACTGCACCCTCCCACCATGACCATCTGCCTCACCACAGGCCAGGAACTTCAGGGCCAAGCAATCATGGACCAAAACCATGGGCCAAGTCCTTTATCTCAGGTGTTTTGTCACAGTCACAGAAAGCTGACTCACTTCAAAACTCCTATGAGGTTACTTTACCATGTTAATCGTATCTCACCACACTTCTGTTTCCCACTGATAATGTCTTTCATGAGCTGCTAATCCTTTACCTACACAGAGATATTACTTATTTAAACATCTCATTTTATATAACTCATAAGAGATCTAACATTCTTTGAAGGCTCAAGGGAAAAACTGAACACCGGTGTGATACCCAGAGACTTTCCCAGTACCTATGAAACAGGAAAATTCGAGAAAAAGCCATTTGGAGTGGCCGACAGTCCTCCTACAAGCCACAAACATGCTTAGCAAAGCTGCTTTGCACATTGAATTGGCCACAGTCCATCAGAAGAGCTAAAAGCTTTCTTTCTTTATGCTGCTGGAGTTTGGAAGTGAAATGTCAACCGTTTCCCTGCCCGGGTGAGATTGCCGAGCAGTAAAGCTGGCACTCAGGGGGAGTTCGTGCTGATCGCCCAGCAGAGGCAGAGGGGAGTGTCGGCTTTCCTCAGTAGGATGGTTGAGGCCCACTCTGGGCTCTGCTCCTGGGACCCCGGGGAGCCCTGATTCTCCTGCAGCAGGTATGAGAGCAGCTCCGGGACCCCATCTCTGTCACACAATGTGTTATACAGTCGCAAATTCTCAGCTTAGTCAAACCCCAAGTCCTCATCTGGATGAGGGTAGAAAGGTGCTCACAGGATCATGGGCCCGGCCGACTCCCTCACCCTCTGTGGGCCTCGTTGTCGAATGGCAAGGCTGTCATAGGCTCACACCGGCAGCTCTGCTTAACGTGTGTAGCACAGAGCCTGGCACGGGTGAAGCGCTCTAGACCCGTCCTGGATGCCGCAGCACAGGCCAGCAGTCCCCACCACTCAGGAGGCTGAGGCGGGAGGACCGCTTCGAGGCCAGCCTGGACAACACAGTGAGACCCTGTCTCAAAATAATAAATGAAATAAATAAATAATAAAGCATGCAAGCAAGCAAGCTCTGAGCTAGCCATGGTGGCACACGCCTATCATCCCAGTACTTGAGAGGCTGAGACAGGAGGATGGCAGATTCGCAGTGAGTCCCAGTAACTGATTTATCAAGGCCCTCAGTAACTTAGGGAGACCCTGTTTCAAAATAAAAAATAAAATAAGGCTGGGGGTGTAGCTCAGAGGTGGGACGAGCCCTGGGTTCAATCCACAACAATACCACAACAGTACCACAACAATAAATAAATAACAGCTGGGTGTGGTGGCACACACTTGTAATCCCAGTACTTGGGAGGCTGAGACCAGAGGATCCGGGTTCAAGGCCAGCCTCAGCTACTTAGTGAGGCCCTCCGAAACTTAGAGAGACCCTGTTTCAAAATAAAGAATTAAAATATAGGGCTGGGGATGTAGCTAGGAGGTAGAATATCCCTGGGTTCCATCCCCAGTACTGCAAAATAAATACATACATACATACATACATACATACATACATACATACCAAAGAGCTGAGAATGGCTGTCATGCCAGGGCCTTCCTGGCTGAAGAAACCTTTTCTCACTGGGGCCCTGTCCCTGCTGGCACATGGACTGACCTGTCCTCGGACTCCCTGCTCTGTGCTGCGGGCCGTGCCACCTTCAAGGAGGTGGCCTCGTACACACACGTCTCCAGGTAAACCCGGCACCGCCTCCTCTCTGCCTGCGCCCAGAGCCAGCCGAGGTGCTCCACAGCTGTGTCAGGGTTGGAGGATTCCACCAGAATGGCTTTCCGGGGTTGGGGTAGACCTGACGCTCCCCACAGGCGGGCACTCTCTGTCTTCCAGAGGACGGACGTCTGATGCCTCCTGCTCCCCTTATCTCTGCTCTTACTTAGGAACACACGGATTTCTTTCAACTGGAATGGAGGGAGTTCTGTCTGGTGTGCCGGTCACAGTCCCCAGCCCTCGAGCCTCAGAGTGCCCACTCGTGATCCAGAACAGACCCGGTACGGGCATTCCCTGGGGCTGGACGCCTGGATACCGGACTGTCCCTGTCACCTAGGGTCACTAAACGAGGATGGCATAACCCAAATGCAGCCTGCCCTCACCTGGCGCCTGGGGTTCTGCAGCAGGAGCCGAGCTGGCTCCGTGATCCTCCTGTCTCAGCCTCCCAAGCACTGGGACTACAGGTGTGCGCCATCACACCTAGCTGCAAATTCTCTCTCAACGCTTTCTACCTCTGTGTACTATATGGCCTGTTCTTTTATGGAGTTAATAGAAGAAAATTGAGACAGACGTCTAAACTAAGACTAGCTGGCTTCTCATTTAAGTCACAACTATTTGGTTCTGCTCCAGAACCGAGACACTGAACTGAGTTTTTGGGTTCTTTACTGCCTTCCTAAAGAACAATTATAATCCTGAATACTTATGTAATATAAAGCACGGTGAGAAACTTTGCGAAGATTATCTCATTTAATCCTCAGAATAACTACGAAGGCGATGCTATTATTAACTGCATTTGTAGGCGACAAAGGGACTTAGAAATGTTGCTTGTTTTGCCCAAGGTAAGTGGCAAAGCTTGTAAGAGGGAGGACAGTCTCTGGTGGGAGTAGACACTTGACTCCAGAGCTCACGTCTTATTCATTATTTAGTCTATTTGGTACTAGGGATTGAACCTAGGGGCATCCTACCTCCAAGATACACCCCCAGGTGTATCTTTTGTTTTGTTTTGTTTTGAAACAGGGTTTCCCTGGATTGCTGAGAGTCTGTGTTACATTGCTGAGGCTGGCCATGAACCTGTGATCCTCCTATCTCAGCTTCCCAAGTACTGGGGTTACAGGTGTGTGCCACCTTACCTGGCTGATGTCATTAAGTTATTATACCTACAGCTTTTCCTAAGTTCCTTTTCAGTTGTTTGATTTAATCTGCTAAATATTCAGGACTGGTAGGAGAGTAAAATTATTTAAAATATCTCAAACTTCAGAATAAGATATTTAATCACACACCCAAATGGAGAATTCTCTGTCGAATGTAGACCCTGGCCAGTTCCTGGCATTTTAAGACCGTTCCCTTAACAGAAGTGTCTCCACACCAGGCAAGAAGCAAAACGCCAGGAATAAATGAATACCTGTGATAGGAAGTCCCCCTATCAGGTGCTTTGCAGGCACAGAAATGAGTTAGGAATATTCCCTGTGCTCCCGGAGTTTGCAGGCTGAGGCCGGGCATAAGACAAGTTCTCGAATGTATGCGCTATAAAACAGAATGTAATGCAGACTCAGAACGAAGTATACTGCAAGTGCTGTGGGAGCCGGAGGAGAGAATGTGTCCTTTCAGTTGAGGGCACAGCAGGAAGGCTTCCTGGAGGGTGTGGCGATGAGGCTCGTGCATAAGGACTCGTGTGCCAAACACTTTTTTGGTTGCAAGTGATCCTTAACCGACTTCCCATCGGTGGACACTTGTAGAACATTACGTCCATTTGGGAGTACCCATTCTTTTCAAGTACACATGGAACACTCCCCACATTGAACCACATGTTGGGCCATTAAACGCGTCTGGAATGGCTCATTTGAGGAAGGATTCTGGGGGGAGGAGGGAGCCAGCCCCGTGATTCTTCAGTCTCTGTGAATTCCCACATGAAATAGAACAACCAGGTAACCAAACCAAATACCCATGAACAACGTTTGCTACAAAACTAGGTATTTATGCCCTACAGCAATAGTAAGCCACCATCAACAAAGTGGCTTAAAACAACAGGAATTCATCCTCTGGTCTGGAGGCCAGAGGTCTGAAATCAAGGTGTGGGCAGGGGCATCTCCCTCTGAAGGCTCCAGGGAAGGGTCCCGCCTCGCCTGCTTTGATCTTCTAGTGGTTTTGGCAAGCCTTAGCATCCTTTGGCTTGCAGTAATAGACTGCCAATCTCTGCGTGCATCTTTCATGGCCATCTTCTCCCCGAGTCCCCAAATGCCTCTCTCCTCACAGGACACCGGTCACTGGATTGAGAGGCCACCCTGATTCAGTGTGGCCGCATTGTGACTTGATGGCATCTACAAAGACCGTCTTCCCAAATAAGGACACATTCACAGGTACCAGAGACTAGGATTTAAATACATATTTTGGAAAGACAATTCAACACACAACATGTGGATATCATTAAACCTACTAAGTATGATCGTGAATGTTCTTCCCCAAGAACAAGGTAAAAATGTCTGTTCTCATGAGACTAGTAGAATGATGGGAAGGGATTATTGTCCATGATCTATGAAGAATCCTAACAACTCAGCAGTAAAAAAAGATAGAAAGAGGGCCAGGGCATAAAGAAGAACAAAATCATGTTATTTGCAGGGAAATGGATGGAACTGGAAAACTTAGGTTAAGTGAGATTAGTCAGTCACAAAAAGCAAAAAATCGTATGCTCTCCCTAATATGCAGAAGCTAGGGAGAAAATGGGACATAAGAGGGACTTCAGATGAAGAAGGAGAATCCTTAGGTGAGCAAAGAATTTGACTTAACGGAAGGTGATGGGGGGAGGGGGGGACACCCTAATGAGCATGATGTACTTTCATGAACACATCAAAGTCAATCACTAAACTGAACTTGAGAAGGAGGGAGAGCGAGGAAGTGGGGCGGGAATTGGGGAAGGGTTAAATGAGAAGTGTGTGCATGTATGCCTTTATCAGCTTGTACCTAACAAAGATGTATGATTACAATGCACCAATTAAAAAAATAAAATTAAAAAAAAAAAAAAGAGGGCCAGGGATATAGCTCAGTGGTAGAGCACTTGCCTAGCATGTACAAGCTGCTGGGTTCAATTCCTACTACCATCAAGCAGTCAATCATTCGATCAATCAATAAATGGATAAATAAATAAAATTTTAAAATGTACCTGACTTAGCCGGGCGTGGTGGCGCATGCTTGTAATCCCAGCATTCGGGAGGCTGAGACTGGAGGATCTGGGTTCGAGGCCAGCCTCAGCTACCTAGTGAGGCACTCCGCAACTTAGTGAGACTCGGTTTCAAAATAAAGAATAAAAAATAGGGCTGGAGGTATAACTCGGAGGTAGAATGCCCCTGAGTTCAATCCCCAGTACCGCAAAAAAAAAAAAAAAAAAAAAAATGTATCTGACTTGAGCAGGTATTTTACTAATAATTACATACAAATGCTAGTAAAATATTTTAAAAGACTTTTAAAAATTTTTAGTCACCAGTGAAATGCAAATTAAAACTAAAATGAGATACCACTACACATCAAGTAGTATCACTAACGTAAAGAACAAAATAAGTGTTTTTGCTGTTTCTCATGCCTTGCTAAGTAGAATATAAAATGGTTTAGCCACTCTGGAAATTGACCTGGCAATTTCATTTAAAATTAAACATGCACCTACCCTATGACCCAGCAATAATACTCCTAGGTATTTATCAAGATAAGGACTTTTTTGTAATATCCCAAAATGATCCATCTTCACCTAGGCTGTGATTTATCTATTCACTTTCTTAACACATTTTGTTAAGATAAGTAATTTCTGGTAAGGAAAACAAATGTTAGTGGGGTCAAATAAACCTTGATATATTCAAACAATGAAAATAAACAAATTTCATGTACTAAAACAAGTGGATTTTTTATTTGGATCACACTGACTTTGGCAGTGTTATAATTCCCTAAAGGCCCACGTGTCAAGGACGTGGTCACCAGGGTAGAGCTGCTGGGAGGTGTTGGAACCTTTAAGAGGTGGGGTCGAGTGGGAGGTTCTTCGACCGTTGGGGGCGTGTCCTGGAAAGAACTCTCCTTCCAGGACATGAGGTAAGCAGTTTGCTCTGCTATATGCTCTCCACCATAGCCATCTAGCACCCGTCTCAGAGGCCTAAAGCAATGGGTCTGCTGGACCATGGTACTAGAGCTTCTAAAACCATGCACCAAAATGGAACTTTTCTCTTTATTATAAGTTAATTATCTTAAGTATTTTGTTATAGTGCTGAAGAGCTGACTGCTACAGGGGGAAGTACTATTGTTACAAAACTTCATATTCTCATCAATGAATATGGTTTCATCTTGCTGAATTTCCCGGGCTATAATATGGTTTACCTTTCCACCTATTATTATGTTCTTCAATGAAGTTTAATAATTTTATTGATATAAATTTAATGCAAATTTATTAGATTTTATCTTTTATTGTTGCCATTGAAAATACATCTTTTTAAATTGTGTTTTCTAATTTTGATTGCTGGTAAATAACCTGACTATTTATCTTATATATATATATATATATATATATATATATATATATATATATTTTTTTTTTTTTTTTTTTTTTTTTTTTTTTTTTTTTTTTTTTTTTTTTTTTTTTTTTTTTTTTTTTTACATTCAACAATCTTGACAAACTTATCTTTCTAGTAGTTTATAGGTTCTTTTATGTTTTATGTTTTAGTTCTTTCAGTTTTAGTTTTTATAGCTTTTATTTTTCTTGTCTTATTACACCAGCAAAAAGCACTAGTGAAATAAGTGTTGAATAAAATCGGTGATAGAAGCCGGGCGTGGTGGCGCACGCTTGTAATCCCAGCATTCGGGAGGCTGAGACCGGAGGATCCGGGTTCGCGGCCAGCCTCAGCTACCTAGTGAGGCCCTCCGCAACTTAGCGAGACCCTGTTTCAAAATAAAGAATAAAAAATAGGGCTGGGGGTATAGCTCGGAGGTAGAATGCCCCTGAGTTCAATCCCCGGTACCGCAAAAAAAAAAAAAAAAAAAAAAAATTGGTGATAGAAGATATTCTCATTTTGTCTCTGATTTGAAAGGGAATGTTCTAGC
>PVLC010025056.1:0-24014 GCA_004027655.1 Graphiurus murinus
ATGCTGGGATTACAAGGGTGCACCACCACGCCCGGCTGAATTCCCACTTCTTCACACCCTCGCCAGCATTTGTTGTTGTGTGTATTTTTGATGATTGCCATTCTAATTGGAGTTAGGTGAAATCTCAAGGTAGTTTTTATTTGCATCTCTCTGACTGCTAATGATGTTGAACATTTCCTCATACATTTATTGGTCACTTGTATTTCTTCTTTTGTGAAGTGTCTATTTAGATCCTTTGCTCATTTTTTGATTAGGTTATTTGTTTTCTTAGCTGTGAGTTTCTTGAATTCTCTGTATATTCTAGATATTAGTCCTCTGTCAGAAGAGTAGCTCGCAAAAATTTTCTCCCACTCTGTGGGCTCTCAGTTGAGGTTTTTGGTAGTTTCCTTTGCTGCACAGAAGCTCTTCAGTTTAATGCAATCCCATGTATTGATCTTCCTTTGAGTTGCTTGTGCCTTTGGAGTCTTGTTGAGAAAGTTTTTACCTGTGCCTATGTATACTATCTTTCAAAAAAATTAGTTGCAATACTATTGTGTTACATGCTTATCCATGCTTATTGCAGCAAATTCATAACAGCTAAATGATCCTAGGTGTCTATCAGCAGATGAATAGATTAAGAAAATATGATACATACACTTAACAATAAAGAATATAATTATTTCATTTTCAGGGAAAGGGATGGAACTGGAAAATATTATGCTAAGTGAGATCAACCAGTCTCAGAAAGTTAAGAGTCATATGTTTTCTCTAATATGTGAAAGCTAGAGAGAAAATAAGAAACAAACTGGATTTCAGATAAATGAGAGAGATCAATAGATAGCGGAAGGGGATTAAGGGAAGGAGGTAGGGAGGAGAAAAAGGGTATTGAAGAAGGAATCAGTTCATATAACGTTATGTCTGTATGTGAAGGTATCACTACCAATCTCACAAACATGTAAACAGAGGGAGGAGGAGGAGTGGGGTGGGATGCAGAGGAAAACACATCAAGTGATGTGTGCATGTGCATGGTATCACTTTGAAACTCACTATGATGTATAGTTACAATGCTCCAATAAATGTATAAAAAAATTTGTTGTTCAGCACTGAATATCAGACCTGAATAATAAGACCTGAATTAAAAGCATCATGGAAACCCTAGTGGAGCAAGAGAGGTGGTCCCACGGAGGGTTGTGGTGCAGGGAGGGAGAATTAACAAAGGAGGCACTTCCATTGATGTTGTTTACATATGTGAGAATACCAATGCCAATTTCAATATCATGTATGGAGGAGAGGGGTTGAGGAGGGGCAGGGGGGAAGCTTACAAAGTACTGTGTGCATGTATGTCACTCTCACTCTGAACTACATTATGATATGAGACTACAATGAACCAATAAAGTATATGTTTAAAAAAAATCATGGAATTTTAAGGGACCTTAAAGATCACACCATCCGATATCAACAGTTTACAGATAAATAAGGTGAGATCCAGAGGAAGGAATCCCTCACTTGTGACCACTCTTTTCATTACACCGGGCTGAACATTCTCCTTGACCTCCCAAAACAGGCCTTATTCCCAACTTCAGAATGGGACATCTTTGCTCTTTAGGTGTTCCAGATGCAAGACAACTGGAGGAAATCATCAGAAGTCTTCAAATAACTCACCTATTCAACTCTCCTTATATTTAGTCTTTAGATCATCTTGCCATAAAAAAATTTTTAAGGTTTTTGGAAAGAAGATAGCACAAGGTCACATAAATTAAAATATGTATTTATTTAATTATGAAAATTATTCATAATTAATATTAGGCAAATAGCAGAACACAGTAAAGTACCAAGGATTTGGAGAAGGGATCATTACTCCCCCACTGTTAAGTCACAGCATGGTAAATAGACTATTCGGAAACGAAAACTCTCATAAATATATATATGCCATCCTGAGTACCCATCCATTTCAATAACACTAATTGCCCTTTTTTTCCTTGCTGCTCCTAGCCATATTTCTTGGAAAACAACAGCTGTGTTTATTCAAATAGCAGCATACTGATGACTTGATGATAGGGTAATCTGCTGGAATTCCAAGTGTGACGGTCCCAGAGACAACTTCTCGGCACACCAGAAAAGTATCCTTTGCACAGTACAAAGCTTTGGAAAGGAATCCCCACTTTGTTAGCACGTGGGATTGGGTGTTCTTTGTTTCAATTGGTTGCGACATTGAATTCCTTCTAGCAAGTATCATATTTTCTGGTTCTTGCAGAATAATCTTCCCATGCATCATTGTCAAAAAGTAAATCTGCAACATGAACATTTTCACTCCAATAGCTTCTAAGCAAAAGGATTAAACAGTGCCTTGAATTACAATGAAAACAGCCATGAAATTCAGTACAAAATCAGAGCAGTAAATTCCATTTGTTGTTATTTTCTCTGAATCAGTGGTCACTGGAGGGGATAATAATAGTTTAAGAAGCCATTTACTAGAAAAACAAAACAAAAAGTGAACAACAACAACAATGGGAATGTAATTAGTTAAATAATATTAATTTCCAAGAGTTCCAAAGGTTAAACTTCTGTAAGAAGTTAGGCATCTTCATTGGTGATAACCATTCATGATACATTTCTAATAAATGATAAGACTTATAAAGGGTATTTAGAAGTAAAGTAAGTTCAAAATATCTAGCCAACATTTTAAAAAGTAATTAAGTAGTTGGTATTTAGTTAAGAATGATCTTTATAAGTTAGAAAGTTTAAAATTTTATTCTTGAGACGGTATTTGACAAGAACTGAATTCTTTTCTGCAAAAGAAATTATATCAACTTAAAAGAGCAGACTTGTTATGTTGATGTTCTCTTATGTGCTTAAGTATATTAGGTCTTTAAATGAAGGGATCCTTTATTTTGTTTTCTTTTGTTTTGTTTTTATTTCAGATGGGGAACCTGAAACACAGAAACTACCTCTGAATAAAAACCACCCAGCTAATAAGGTCTAAAGTCAAGATCATAATGCAGACCTCTGCGTCTATGGTCCCTGTTCTTCACCTGAGACATGATACTCCTTTCAAACAAAGCATAAAATTACATGCTGAATTAAAAGCAAAATTTTATAGATGTTAATAATCCCTTCAGATTAAAGAGAATATAACAATATCTACACAAAAAGAGGAACATATTAAAGGGGACTAGAATCGAGGAAACCACAAAGACAGAAATATTTACTGTACAGATATACCTGATGCATAAAAAACTCAAAATCAATTGAGAAAGCTTATCTCCAGCAAGTTACTTGGACATTTTCCAGAACACTAGTCTCTATGATTCCTGGAGAGAAGAACGGGAAATAAGCTTCTCAATGAGTCTGTTCATGTTGAGTTGGATTTTCAGAAGAGCTCTCGTCTGCCAAAATGAGTTCCTAAAAAGATTTATGAAAATTGTTCTTCTAGATAATATGTTTGTATTCCATTTTGTTTGATTTGGGTTTTTAAGATAGTGAGATGCTAACAGAACTAGAATGGTTTAGTGAATTCCAGAAAGAGTCCACACATATCCTCAAGACAATTCTGTCTTTGGAATAAAGTGGGATAAGAACTCAATTCAGCAAATGTCAAAGTCACACTCCATTTCTCCACTCACTCTAGAATATTCTCAATGCTACTAATTTCAACACTCTCTATGCCCCACCTTCCCCTTTTCTTCTTGGCTTTATTATTGCTATAGATTTAAAATGGAAGTTTCTCTTTTTTTAAAAAATACTGTTATTGGTGCAATATAGTCTCACATCACAATGCAGTTCACAGTGATAGTGACGTACATGCACATAGCATTTGGTGGGCTTTCTTCTGGCCCCTTCCCCACTTCCCCCTTACCCATACATGATGTTAACATTGGCATTGGTATTCTCAGGTATGTATATAATATCAATGGGAGTGTTTCTTAGTTAATTCTCCCAACCCCCCACACCTTCCTCTAGAAGCACTTCCCTCACTCCATTGGAGTTTCTCCTCCATTATCTAAAGTCCCTCTGGTATCCCAGTTACTCTCTAGTTTCCACATATGAGAGAAAACACAGGACTCTTCACTTTCTGTGACTAACTAATCTCATTTAACATAATGCTTTCCAGGTCACCAGATCCATCCATTTTCCTGAAAATGACATTATTCTATTCTTCTTTATTGCTGAGTAGAATTCCATTGTGTATATCCCATAATAATAATCCATTCACCCGTTGATGGATAACTAGGTTGGTTCTATAATTTGGTGATTGTGAATTGTGCTGCTATAAACATGGATATGCATGTATTGCTATAGCATTCTGATTTTAGTCCCTTTGGAAAGATACCCAGGATAGCTGGATCATATGGTGGATCTATGCCCAGTTTTCTGAGTAATCTCCACACTGTTATCCATAGTAGCTACACTAATTTGAAATCCCACCAACAGTGCATAAGAGTTCCTATTTCTCCATATCCTCGCCAGCATTTATTATTGTTTGACTTCTTGATGATTGCCATTCTAATTGGTGTCAGATGGAATTTCAGTATAGTTTGCATTTGAATCTCCCTGATTGCAAATGATGTTGAACATTTTTCATATACTTATTGGCCATTTGTATTTCTTCTTTTGTAAAGTGTCTATTTAGTTCATCGCCCTTTTCTTGACTGAGTTATTTGTTTTTTAGTGTTAATTCTTTTAAGTATAAAGTGGAAATTTCTAAAAAAAAGAATTACAATTTCAGATTAAATGGCATTTAGCTGAAATGACAGAACCTCTCCTAAATTTGCATGAAAACCCCTTAGAAGGCAGCAAAAAAGAAAAAAGATGAGTACTTTCTCTCTCTCTCTCTCTCTCTCTCTCTCTCTCTCTCTCTCTCTGTTGCTCTCTCTCTGCTTACACACACACACACACACACACAAAGACATGCAAACTAGACACAACACAAACTAGACTGTGTGTTCATATGCATATAGAAACATATATGTACTTATATGTGTTTCTACATAAATTTGCATATGTACATATATATTAGTGTATATATGTATATGCATTTACATGATTATCTGTGTGTGTTTTTATGTGTGTGTGTGTTAGTGAATTTTCCATTACTGTAACAAATACCTGAGATAAAGCAACTTACAAAGAGAAAAGGTTGGTTTTGGTTCACAGTTTTGGAGGTTTTGGCCCATGATTAATTGGCCCCATTGTTTTGGGCCTCTGATGGCACAGCTCATCATGCCAGGGAACATGTGGTGGAGGAAGCCCATTCTCCTCATAGCAGCCAGAAAGTAAAGAGAAAAACAGAAAGTGAAGAAAGAAAAAGACCAAGTTCCCACAATCCCCTTTGAGGGCACCTAAAGACCTAAAAATACTCTCTAGGCCCCACCTGCTAAATGTTTCCACCGCCTTCCAGTAGCACCAAGCTAAGGACCAAGCCTTTAGCACAGGGAAATTTGTGAATCATTCTAAATCCAAACTCTAGCAGTATGTATAAGGTGAGAATTGTATAAACAGAAGAAATAAAAGATATAAACTCAGTTTCAGAATCAAATGCTTTCCAAGGAAGAAAATAATGAATAGAATTAGTGGGTATTTTGACTTCAGTCTCCTTTAATATGCTTCTTTTTGTGTGTAGATATTACATACATCCTCTTTAATCTGAAGAAAATATTCCAGACTTGAAGTCTGGTATGTTCCATGAAAACTTAAGTAAAACATGTCTATACCTAGAGAAAACCTTGAGAAATATTTTTAAGAATAAAACAATTTCTCATAAATATCTAGAAATAAATATATACATATATATGCAATACATACACATATATACTACAATTAAAGGAACAAAATTTTAGCTAGCCTCAGACTTCTACTTTGTATATTAAAAATTGCAAAAATTCCTTTTCCAAAATAAAAACAAAGATCCTGGAGATGTACCTCAGTGACAGAGCACTTGCCTAGCATGTTCAAGACCCTAGATCAATCTCTAGTACCATAACCAAAACAAAACAAAAACCACAAACTACCATTCCTCAACTCATTCAATATGAAATAGATAATCTGTATATCCCTACAACTATCCATTACTTTAAATTTAAAATTTCAAAAAACAAATATCCTGGCCAGATTTTCTCACTAAAGAATTCTTCCAAAGGTCTAAAAAATAGCACCCTTTGTACATAGAATTGATGGAAATGATTGAAAAATATGAATAAAAGAAATCATCTTCAACTTGAAAAAACATACAACTAACAACACACTTATTGTGAAAGACTGAATGTTTCACCCTGAGATCAAGAATAATGTAAGGATTCTGCTGTCATCAGTCACTCAACAGAGTGCTTAAGGTTCCAGCCAGTATAATAAAGGCAAAAAAAAAGAAAATTTTAAATCATACAAATTGGAGAGGAAAAAAATAAAACTGACTCTATTTGTAGATGATTTTCTTCAAAGAAACCCTAAGCAATCAATTTTTTAAAAATAGAAAAGAAAACCTTCTAGAACTAATAAATGAGTTCAACAAAGCCTCAATATACAAGATAAACATACAAAGCTCAGTTCTAAATACTAACAATGAACACACATGTACACTGAAATTAAAAATACAATAGCAATTACAATCACCTTTCCCCAAATAAAATACATAGGTATGGTTATAATAGGGAATGTACAAAACTCTTGTACTGAAAATTATATAGTGCTAATGAAATAAATCAGTGAAAAAATTGAGAGATATACTATGTTTATGATTAGAAAGGCTTTACATAGTAAAGATATTTGTTTTCCACAAACTAACACATGTAACGTAATTTCTTCCAAAATCCTGGCAAGAATATTTGTATATTAGACATTATCAATAATTATATTCAAAGAACTCAGATAGTAAAACAATTTTGAAAAAGAATAATAACATGGGAGAACAGAGTCTACCTGATTATAAGACTTTTCGAATGGCTTCAGTAGGCAGAATGTGTGGTGCTGGTGGGCTGATCAACACATAGATCAACAGAACAAAACAGAGAAACCAGAACAAGATCAATACAAATACCTCAAACTGAATTTAGACAAAAGGGAAAAGGCCATTTAATGGAGGGAGGGTAATCTTTTCCACAAAAGACGTTGAAGCAATTAGATATCCATAAGCAAATAAAACAAAATCTTGTTCTAACCCCACACCTTACATTCAAATTAATTCTAAATGGGCCACAACCTAAAATTAGAAATCTATCAGGAAATTAGAAATTAGAAAACTATCAGGAAAATTATTCTATAGAAATATCTTTGGGATCCAAGTCTAGGCAAAGAGTTCTTAGACTTGATGCCAAAGCATGTCAGTAAAAGGAAAAGTTAATAAATTGAACTATAGCAAAATTAAAAACATTTGCTCTGGGAAAGACCTGACTGAAGAGGATGAAAAGATAAGCTACACAGAGAGAGAAAAATATTTGTAAACTACATATCTAACAAGGAATCTCAAAATTCAAAAGAAAAAAAAGTAAAGAAATACAATTAGAAAACAGACACAAGTGAATGAAGAGATCAGCAAAGAAGGCATATAGATAGAAAAGCATATGAAATGATGTTCAGCATAATAATTGTTAGGGACCATGCAACTCTGAAGAACAATGAGACGCTGTTGCATGCCTATCCGAATGGCTAACATAAAAAAGTACTAGATGCTGGAAAGCGCAGTGAGAACCTGGATCACTCATACACTCCTGGGGGAGCATCAAATGGTGCAGCCACTCTGGAAAACAGCTCAGTAGTTTCTCTAAATAAGGAAACATGTAACTATCATACAACTCAGCAATTTCGGTCCTTAGTACTTATCCCAGAGAAATGAAAACTTATGCTCACACAAATCTTCTACAAAAAATGTTCATTCACTTTATTTTTAATAGAAAAAAAAAAACAAATGGAAACAGAGAAGTCCTTACAATAGGTATAGTGTTAACCGTGGTACAGCTGTGTCGTGCACTACCTAAGCAATACGCAAGAGCAAACGACTGATACGTGCAACAATCTGCAGGGATGTCTAGAGAATTATCCTGAGTGAAAAAGCCAATTCCAAAAGTTTATAAATTATATGATTCCACTGATAAAATGCTCGTTTTTCTTTCTTTCTTTTTGGTACTAGGGATTGAACCCAGGGACATTTTGCCTGAGTTACACCCCCAGCTCCTTTTATTTTTATTTTGAAAGAGGGTCTCCCTAAGTTACTGAGACTAGCCTGGAACCTGTGATCCTCCTGTCTCAGCTTCCAAAATACAAGTATCACAGGAGTGTGCCACTGCACTCGACTTATAAAACATTCTTTAAATTACTAAATTATAGAAATAGATGGAGAACAGATTTATCTTATCAGGGTTTAATGAGGGAATTGGGGCACGAGGCAAGTGGGTATGGATCAAAGTACAATTCGAGGGATCCTTATGGTATGGGTCCTTATCTTGACCACATCGTACCAATATACTAGTGTCTATATGGCAGAATAGATGTGCGTGACTATTAACATTAGGAAAACTGGGTAATGTGTACATAGGATTCAATACATACAAATGTATAATTTTCTCAAAATACAAAAAAAATTAATTAGAAGTATATGTGCATAAAACTTTCCATAATAAAACCTTGATAACAACATCTAACAAAAAGCATTGAATAGGAAAATTATGTCAATCTCATTCATGAATATTTATATAAAACATAGGTAAAAACACCATCCATCAAATCTATCTCAAAAAACCACTAAGGTACATATTTCTCATCTGAGCACTGGATATTTGGAAAAGATAAAGAGCTTGATATTAGGATATCTATTAAACAAGATCACAACATTGATAGGCTAAAAATTTTTTATCCCAACAGCTTTTAAATAAGCATACAATAAAATTCTACATCTTCTTTTTATTATGGCAGAGACTGTTATTGCTTCTCAGATATATGTTCCTTAATCTTTTTAGCTCTATGAATCTACATGGTCTACTCTTAACTAATTCTCACCAACCAAAAAAAGAATAAGGAAATTAAAAACAACTGTGCTCTCTCCACATTCAACTTCATTCAAGTGTCTGAAATTTCTAAAAATAGCAATTCAGAGCTGGTGGATTTAGCCTTTGGAAGTAGCCCTGGTCCATGGGACATTACTTGTAAAGAAACACATCACAGCATGACCTACCATATACTATGAAATGAGCAAGGGATAAACTTTGTTGTGCTAAGCCAGAGAGATTCCAGGATGTTTTTGTTACTTCAGGATAGCTTTGCATTCTCCCAAGTAACAAAATAGAATGAAACAATCCTTAATTACTACTATAAAGAATATCTATTCTAAATCAAAGGACAGAATCATATTTATGCTTTCCTCACCCAAACCCCACAGTATAATACCTCTGTGGTCTTTGGACAAATTGTGCATTGTATACCTCATCTCCTCTCTCTTACTCATTGACAGCACACACAAGCATTCTTAAAGGGTTTGGAGAAGCCCTATGGGAAAGAAATCCCTATATCTTTGTTGAACTCAATATTTCACAGACTTATTTCACAAGAGTCAATTTTTTTTTTTGTGGTACTGGGGATTGAACTCAGGGGCATTCTACCTCTGAGCTATACCCCCAGCCCTATTTTTTATTCTTTATTTTGAAACAGGGTCTCCCTAAGTTGCAGAGGGCCTCACTAGATAGCTGAGGCTGGCCACGAACCCGGATTCTCCGGTCTCTCAGCCTCCCAAATGCTGGGATTACAAGCGTGCACCACCATGCCCGGCTAACAGTCAAATTTTTAATAAATTTTTAAAAATTATTCATCAATGCATTTGTATTCTATAGAATAGGTTGAAAAAATATATGGCATTAGCTGCACTTTTTATAAGATTCCGAAATGCATCAATAAGTTCTTAGTGTTTTTTTTACCTTAAGATATGGGTACTAATATTTTTATCATAACTTTATTAATAATATAAACAAATAATAGGAAACATATGTATCTATATAGAGATATATTTAAGTAATAAATACATATACAATGAACATAAAAATTAGAAGTATTTTAAAGTACCTCTGAATGCCAGGAAAATCCATACATTGCTAGATGAAGAAAGTGGGCTATAAAACTATACAGATAGATGGGCCCAATTCATATACACACAGACACACACAAAAAGAAATACACCAAAATATTAATAGTAGTTATCTCTGCAAGCTGGAATTACAGGCAATCTTTCACTTTATTCTTTCATAGTTTTGAATATTTTAATAAAGAATCACAAACATTATTTTTAAAAAGAGATGTAGAAATAGAACTGTTTCTTCCTTACAAGATTCCTACTTTGTCCTTCAGATAGCACATCATTATTAATAATGACGCTTATTGAGCAGGAATAATCCCTTTCAGCACGAAACATATCGTATTCATGCAAAAATAATCTTAATGCTTATTATTGTTAATAAGAAAAATGTATTCAGGTTGAACAAATTTCATCAAATACTTGATATGAATATGTAAAGGAGAATTTGGCTTTGTAAAACACTGTGTTATGCACTAAAAATGTTACAATTGTCGATAAGCTATGAAGAGAAAGAAAGATTGGATGCTGACCACAAGAAGAGTGGCCTGAAAGCTGAGTCTGTCCATTGCATGAGGCCTAGGAGCAGGTGCCAGTGTGGTCCAGTGGATTCCCACCATCACCAACACACAGGCAAACATGCGTGTACACACATATACATTCCTATTTCATAATACTAGTTCCTTACATGGCCCTTCTCTGTTTTTTGTTCCATAAGTTCTTTAAAGTTTTCAACTGTCCACTTTCTCTTTTCAGGATCTTCTCCATTTAAACTCCCTCCGTTACAATACATATCTGAGGACATTGTCTACATCATTTCCAAGACTAACATAAGGTTGATGGTAGCTTCACTAGGCATTAACTCACTATTCCATCGTCTTCATTGTGTATAACTTTAAGGGATACTTCAATACTAAAAGCCACTTTGTGAACGTTTGTTTCCTCCTTCACACTTCTTCCATAGTCCCCAGATAGATCATTGCTTTTCTTTTCTCTTGGATTTCTTCAATTCTGCCTTAATTTTTATTTGAATGTTGAAATTCTGATATGTAACATCGTAAATTATGTTGGGATATATATTACCTCCAAGACTATGAAAAATAATTTTTTTCTCCTCACAGAATTAGCTCAATGAAATAAAGTTATACCATTCCTATAATCTCCTTTTTTTTTTACATATATTCAGTTTTCAAAAAGTTATAAGAGGATATTTTCAATATATAACATTGTACCCTTAATTGTATGGGTGGTATTGAACCCAGTGCATTCTAACTCTGACTACATCCCAGCCCAATTTTACTTTTCATTTTGATACAGGGTCTCACTAAGTTGCTAAGACTGGCCTCAAACCTGTGGTATTCCTGTCTCAGTCTCCCAAGTACTAAGATTACAGGTGTGTGCCACGATGCCCAGCTACATTGTACCTTTTGTGTGTGTTTGGGAGGGTGGGTATTGGAGATTAAACCCAGGAGCGTTCTACCTCTGAGCTACACCCCAAGTCTTATTTTATTTTTTTTTCTTTGAAAAGGGGTCTTGTTAAGTTGCTAAGGTCTTGCTAAATTGCTGAGGCTGGCCTTGAACCTGCCATACTCCTGTCTCGGCCTCCCAAGTACTGGGATTACAGGCATGTACCACTTCACCAAGCTACATTGTTTCCTCTTTTAGTGATCTTTTTAGGGTGGCTTCTAAAATGAAGAAAAAATAGATTCATTAAAGCATGTACTTATATTTAAATCTTTTTTAGGTTTTTCTGTAAAACAGTTATTGTGAATTTATTGGATCAAGGTATAAGTATAGAAGGGAGAAAACAACCATGCAGTCAGATCTGGGTTCCAATCTCACCTCTACTGAATTCACTTACACTCCCTAAGCCTCTACTTACTTTTTTGCAATGAAAGTGTAAAACAGTCTGCCTCATAGGATATAATGATGAATAAATGACATTAATTAAATGTATTACATAACTGTTCATCATTGTTAACTTTTCCCCAATCATTCTGATTCTACTTTGATCTATTATCACTAAAAATACTATTCCTATTGTGCCTAACAGGGTCCAACAGAAACACACATAAGTCTCATCAGAAAAGAGTAAGAAAAACTTGTCTCCATGGACAAGTTGTAAAAAATATATTTGGTTTTAAATTTTAAATTGCCCATTGACCTTTCTGAATCCTAGATTGGAGGCAACCATTTTCATTTTGTAAAGGTCATGTATGACATTGCCAACATGAGGGTGGTTAAGTATTTTCTTAATCCATTCCCAATGATTTCCATAACAAACCCAGCTAGAAATACCTACTGTAGGTATGGGGTGACATGCATACATATATATATACAAACATACACAGACATGTAGACTGTCTGTATAAAGATATATAAATATGCATGCATGCTGTGCTACATATGTATATATGTATATATTATATGCTATAAATAAATGTATATGTATATATATACATGTATATGGATAGATAGATAGACTAAGAATCATAGAGTGTTCTCTATGATGTTTTATTATTGACTACTAAAAGTATATTCTGCACAATTATGCATACCCATGTGATGAGTACTTTATGGATTATTGACAACAAATTAATTAACATGATTTGTTTCTTATTTCCACTTAACTTTGGGTAGATGCTAAGGATAGGTAAGTAAAATTTATTAATATAGGCAATATGTACCCAAGAAGAAAAGTCATGATTGAAAATCATAAAATGGACTCTAAAGGGACCAAATGTTATATGTACATTTTCTTCCTATGTACACATTTTTTTTTTCCTGTCATTCTCCATTAAAGCAGTAAGTTGATAGTTTTCTGAAGTGCTATTTCCCAAGATCAGGCCTTGATGTTGCCAGTCTTAACTGACCATTATTTTAGCAAGATGGCAGCCTCCACTTTGAAGTTAGGAAATGCCAGTGGGCATGGAGTGAGACATTAGTTTCAACATGCTCACAACTACACTGGTTGTTTTCATATTGCTGTGGGTAAGGGAATAGAGACAGTGTGTACCTTTTACAATGTCAGCAGACATAGTACTGAGACGAGTCTATTTTGACCTCTGTTCACATTCCATCTGCTCTAGTGATGAGGTTGAGTTCGCAGGTTCACAATGAGTCAGGCTTTGTTTGCATCCTCAGAAATATTTGCAGTTTGGAATACTTGACGGTAACACACCCCAATTGTGGAAACCCAGAGGGAGTGAAGGATTTGCTAAAGATGTTGTCCTGACCTAGGTGAGGTGTGGGACATCCTATCATGGGAGCCCCTGTATTCACAAGACCTCAGTGTCCTGACCTGGCTCCAGAACCAATCATGCCATCATAGAATTGACCCCTGGCCAAATTATGACATGTTCTCAAAAGATGTAAAATCAATTAAAGTAAATTTAAAAGGTGCAAAGCCACAAAACTCTGCCCTCATAGAAGTATATAGTGAGTGAGGGTACTCCCTTGCCCTAAAAATGAAGTGGAACCCCCCAGGGGAGGGCATGTCTGGCAGGGATGGAACTAAATTTCCAGGTTGACATCTATATGCAAAATTCTATCTGTGGGATCAAAGGGTAAAACCATACACATTTCTTTTACCACCCCCTAGTCCAAGAACCATCCAAAGCTGAATGAAAGGAGTCACCCCTACTCTAAAAATAACTAATCAGTCTAGGTGTCCCTGCTGAACACATATACCTCATGAGGTACTCCTATATCTCAGTCTCCTTGGATGCTTCCCCTCATCAGTGTGTGTTGGGGGGGAGGGGTGTTACTGGAGACTAAACCCAAAGGCATTCTACCTCAGAGCTATATACCCCTGGTCCTTTTTTATTTTTTGTTTTGAAATAGGGTATCACTAGGTTGCTGAAAGTTTCACTAAGTTGTTGAGAGTAGTCTTGAAGTTTCAGTCCTCCTGTCTCAGCCTCCCAAGTATGGGGATTGTAGATATGTGCCTCCACACCCAGCCTCCTCATCTTTTTGATCCCTAAAGAATAGAGAACTCTGAGCCGGGCGTGGTGGTGCACACTTGTAATCCCAGCATTCAGGAGACTGAGACCGGAGGATCCTGGATCGCAGCCAGCCTCAGCTACCTAGTGAGGCACTCCGCAACTTAGTGAGACTCGGTTTCAAAATAAAGAATAAAAAATAGGGCTGGGGGTATAGCTCAGAGGTAGAACGCCCCTGAGTTCAATCCCCAGTACCGCAAAAAAAAAAAAAAAAAAAAAAAAAAAGAATAGAGAACTCTGTCCTTAAAATCTCTACAATCTATACTTAACTCATTTGTTTATCCAGTATCAGAATTTTAAATATTAAGAATTCACAGGATAAAAATTCCCGAAGTTTTATCTCTATCCCTTAGCTCTTAACTACAAACCTACCTACATAACACCTTTACTTAGATATCCAATAAGCATGTCAAACTTACCATATCCCAAACTGACTAATTTTCTTTTCCCAACCTACTAGTCTTGTGATCTCCTTTATTTCAGTAATTGGTCTGTATCCTGCCATTTTCCCAACCCAAAATCTTTGAAGTCATCTTTATCTACCTTCCTTTTCTCAATAAGTCCTTCAGAAAATGTGTTAGTGCTTTATATATGTCCAAAATCCAATCACCTCCCAATGATTCCCTAGCCACTACTTGGTCCAAGCCACCCCTATCTCTTGATTAAAAGTGAACTAGCATCCCAACTGATCTCAACAATTCCATAATAGCCTCCTTTACAGACAATTCTACAAACACAGCAGCCAGGCTAACACCTTTAAAACATAAGTCTGAGCTGGGTATTGTGGTGCATACCAATACCAGTGACTCAGGAGACTGAGGCAGGAAGATCACAAGTTTGATGTCAGTAAGGGTAACTTAGCAAGACCCTGTCTCAAAATAAAAAATAGCAATGTCTGGGGGTGCAACTCAATGGTAGGAACACTTCTGGGTTTAATCCCTAAGTACTGAAAAGTAATAAAAAAGTAAAAAATAAATTCATTAAATTTAAAAATTAAAAAATGCATAAGTCTGATCATGTCACTCCTCTATCTAAACCCATCAAAATCTCCCATGTAATTTGGAGTAAACTCCCAAGTGTGTGTCAGGGTATATGAGACCTTACTTGACCTGGACTCTGCTAGGGCTCTGCCCTCCACTCCTGCTTCCCACCAGCTTGCTCTGCCTCCCCCACCTTGGCCCCCATACCCTTCTGCAAATACTGGGAGCACATTTCTGCTTAGGGGTGTTACAATGTGTTAGTTCCTCTATATAAAATGTTCTTCTACCAAGAAGTTCCTCCCTTTCTCTAGATGTCTACACAGAAGTCACATCATCAGAAGGATATTTGTGCATACTACTTGCTCCTTTTTCCTTGCTTTATGTCTTATCAGGATACTTATCACCATCCATCACACTCTTTATTATTTGTTTACTACCTTTCTCCCTTGACTAGGATGTGAGTTCTTTGAGGCCAGAAACATATTGCATCCAGAGCCAAGTACAATTCCTGGCACATAGAAAACACCCAATGCATACTGTAGATAGATGACCATACCAGTACAATTCCTATCTTCAAGGAAATCATTCACCAGTAGAGGAAATGAATGCGTACATGACCAGTTACAATGCAAACCAACAGGATTAAATAAATTATAGGGTAGTATATGGGAGACAAAATTAATTCTAGCTGGAATAACAGAAGGATCAGAATGCTCTCACAAGTATGATCATTTGGACGGACACACCTAGGTATTTGAATTGGGCTGAGACAGATAAATTAGATTTCAACAAGAAGAGCCATGGAGACTAGCCCAGGCCCAGAGCAAGAACCTGAATGCTTAGAAGTACTCAGTGTGTTCCAGGAACAGCAAATGATCCTGGGTGGCTGCCATCTGGGAGCTGAGTACAAGGAAAGGAAATGAAGCTGAGAAAAAAAGATGAGCCAGATTTCGAGGGGTCTTGACTGCAATGAAAAGTGATGCTGTTTTATGCAGTCAAGAAATACTTGTTAAGAACCTACTCCGGGCCAGACTCCAGACTCTGTGCTAAGGACAGAGAAGTGACATCTCCTGTCCCAATGTTAAGGAAATTTACAGAGGAGCATAGGTTATACAAATGGGCAGATGAATGAGTGCTACCAAGCGTTATGAGAATCTTAGCAGCCAGCTAAGAGCCCACATGATGAAGAAAGGAGTGAGGATTCTGTGGTGCAGAGAGTTTTCCAGAAAGAGTTTAGGAGGAGGGTATGAAGCAAGGGTGTTATGCTAAAGAATTAAATGGTGATCTCTACATTTTAGAAAGAAATGCAAGTTAGGGTACACAGCTGATTTGAATAGAAAGAAAGACTTAAAGAAGAGGTAATGCTCTTCAGGGTAAATATTTTTCAAAGCCTTATCAAATTACTTTTAGCCCTGAAAAGACAACTCAATCCTATCCCCTATCCTGGTGAGTGCTTACCTCCCCAGAAATTCCCTAATGTTAAACCAATTTAATGTGAGTAGAAGAAAAGGTGATCTTATCTGATAATATAACATTTCTCTTTAAGTTAGAACATGTAAGAAATCTAGAAAAAGCTATGGAAAAGTTCTCAAGATGAGTATGGAAGAAGAATTGCATGAACCAGTATCTCAAATGTGCAATGAAATACAATGCGGCACTATGTCCAGCCATCTTTAAAATGGGTGTAGTTGTGTCACAGCATGGGCTTTTACAGTGTATGTTACTTGTACATTCTCAATAGTTTAATAATAACCAAATGAAAAATAACTCGTAACATTCCCTCTTCCCATCCTTCTGCAAATCCTCTTCTGAATTCAAGATGTTAGTTCTGACAAGTTCAAATCATAATCATGATAATTAGTATTTGACACTTACAGCCTCTTCACCAACAGTACATGTTGTTCATTTGTCAACATATAGTTGCAGTATAGAAAATATTTATCATATAGAAGAACTACATTTTGAGTCATTTAGGAACATTTTGATAAGCTAAACCTACTGAAGGGAGCTCCCACCACTGAGCATTTTCTCCCTCTGAGCTATTTCTATTTTGTTAAGAGGTAACTGTGCAAGCTAAATTGATTCAAAAATTCTTGTGCTTGTTGGGTTGAGCTCCTCAGAAATCTTCTCTGGCTCAGAAATGGAGTCACAAATTGACTTGCTAACTTTAAAAAATTAAAAATGAATTAATTTCCACTCAGATTTACTAATTTATTTTTACTTTTTAAATTTTTTTATTGTAATAATTCGTGCATTGTAAGCATACATCTTTGTTAGGTACCAATTGATAACGACATATGTGCACACATTTCTCATTTGACCCCTTCCCCAATTCCCACCCCGCTCCCTCACCCTCCCTCCCTCTCAAGTTCAGTTCAGTGAATGACCTTGATATAATTGTGTAAGTACATCATGTGCCTTAGGATGCCCCACCCCCCGTCCGTCCCCTTCAGTTAAATCAACTTCTTTTCTTATCGAGGGTCTCTCCTTTTTCATCTGGAGACCCTCTTATGCCCCATCTTCTCCCTAGCATCCGCATATTAAGGAGAACATATGCTTCTTTACTCTTTGTGACTGGCTAATCTCACTTAACATAATGTTTTTCAGTTGCATCCATTTCCCTGCAAAGAACATGATTTTGTTCTTCTTTATGGCTGAGTAAAATTCCATTGTATACATATTCCATAGTTTTGTAATCCATTCATCTGTCGATGGACATCTTGGCTGCTTCCATAGTTTGGCTATTGTGAATTGTGCAGCTATAAACATAGATACACATGCATCAGTCTGATAGTATGGTTTCCATTCTTTTGAGTAGATACCCAGAAGTGGTATTACTGGGTCATATGGTAGGTTCATTTCCATTCGTCTGAGGATCCTCCATACTGTTTTCCAAAGTGGTTGCACAAGTTTGCAATCCCACCAACAATGTATTAGGGTTCCCACTTCTCCACACCCTCACCAGCAGTTGTTGTTGTTCTTGTTTTTTATTATTGCCATTCTAATTGGAGATAGGTGAAATCTCAAGGTAGTTTTGATTTGCATCTCTCTGATTGCCAGTGATGTGGAACATTTCCTCATACATTTATTAGCCATGTATTTCTTCTTTTGTGAAGTGTCTATTTAGATCCTTTGCCCATTTTTTGATTGGGTTATTTGCTTTCTTAGCTGTGATTTTCTTGAGTTCTTTGTATATACTAGATAGTAGACCTCTATCCGATGAGTAACTGGCAAAAATCTTCTCCCACTCTTTAGGCTTTCTGTTGAGGTTCTTGATAGTTTCCTTTGCCGCACAGAAGCTCTTCAGTTTACTGCAATCCCATGTATTGATCTTCCTTTGAGTTGCTTGTGCTTTTAGGGTCCTGGTGAGAAAGTTTTTACCTGTGCCTATGTGTTGAAGTGTTGGTCCTATGCCCTCTTCAAGTAGCTGCAAGGTCTCTGGCCTAACTTCCAGGTCTTTGATCCACCTTGAGTTGATTCTTGTGCAGGGTGAGAAAGTGGAGTTTATTTCCATTTTCCTGCATATGGCTAACCAGTTTTGCCAACACCATTTGTTAAAGAGGCTATCTTTTTTCAGTTTCAAGTGTCAATAGAACCTGTATTCATTATCCAGTTGAGAAGAAACCCTCGTGTGAGGTATAGCAAAATGAATATCTGTAGTTATAAGTTTAAAAATAACTTTTTGACATCATGAATTTAATTTTACTATACTGAAACCTCCCTTCATTGTTAGGCTGTATCCATGGGTGTAACCATTTTGATGTCTATATATTAGAACTGTGAATCTCACTCAGTTTATAGCCACTACACACACCTGTCCTCTGGGTAGGCTGCCAACCTAGACCTTCAGTGGCTCCTGGGTAAAACTTTCTGACCCCCATTAAAGTAAACACCTCACAAGGAGTCTGTAAACACCTGCTTGTGGCCATGGCGCTCCTATACCCTCCATGAAGGCCACATGGTGTGCACAGCCACAGAGAACTGAAGCAATCTGACAGAGAAGCAGAGTAAACAGTGAAAGTAAGTAAACAAGTTAACCACACTTGGTGAAATGACATCAGAGTGCATTCTTGAAAGACAATACTCAAAGCAGATTCCCAAGGCTTTTTTGTCCCAGAATTATGATACATTATTACAGTCTGTAGGATTGAGCATCAGAAGTATTATAGTTAAAAAAAAAAATGAGTGAAAACAGTACAGGCCTGTGAGAAACTTCAATTGAATTGAAATACACAAAGGGATTAGGTCAGAGAAAGATAAATGTATCTTTAAGCAATGTGTGCCTGAGAAATTATGCATAATCAAAAGCCTTCCCACAGCCCCACTTATGACTAAACAACCTTAGCATGAAGAAAATTACAAACAGGCGCATATCTGTATTGAAAATGAAGTGAGTGGTTTTCTGTTCCTTTACCTTTTTACATTTGTATGATCTTTCACAGTTAAAAAAGAAAAGAAAAAATAATTTTTGCAAGCATTATTTCCTTTGATTCTTACAACAACCTGATGAGATAGGTAAAAGATTAAAAAGAAAAAAAATCAAGGAAGGCAAATTTTAGATTTGCTTAAAAGACAGTGTCCTTGACTCCAATCAGCAGCTCGGAGTCCAGGCTACTGGCAGTGGGAAGGAACTGGCCAAGATAGAGTGTCGGCGGGACAGAACTCACAGTTGGGTGTGATTGTCTTCCAAAACAGCACTCAAGAAATTTCTCAATTTCTTATTATTTCAAAAGACATGTATCTATCCCTTCTCCCTTTAACAAAAATGGAATACATCATGCAAAGTGATCAGTGCAGTGAACCCAACCTGATGGGACAGCTTAGGCACACGCCATGAGGAAGCAGAATGCAGTTCACCTTTGAGCCAACCTGAGACTTGTGAAACACAGTCATGGAGTGTGCATTGCTAGAAAGCACCCACAGGCACCTGTGAAACAAATTAGGAGAAAGCCCTTTGTGTTACCCCTGGTTTTGTCAAACAACTGTTTTCCAAGGTCATGCTTCTCTTTAGGAGTATTTTGATATTAAAATTCTGATTTCTCCAGTATCTGCAAGAGACCTTGCCCTTGTGTGGAGATCTGTGGAGAAACAACATCCCACTCCCACGACAGAAAACCATGGGTGGAATGCTGGTTATCAGAGGCTGGGGACAGTAGGCAAGAGGGAGGGCTGGGCACAGGTTGATCATCAGGTACTAAGTTGCCGGTGAGATAGAAGTAAGAAGCTTGGGTGTGCTGTTGCACCACAGGCAACCATAGATAACTATTGTGTACTGTGCATTTCAAAAAGTTAGAAAAAGGATTGAGGTATTTTTACCATAAACAAATAATAAATGTTAAGGAAATAAGTTTAACCTGATCTGGACATTATACAATGTATACATCTATCAAAACATACATGGTAGCCGGGTGTGGTAGCGCACGCTTGTAATCCCAGCATTCAGGAGGCTGAGACCGGAGGATCCAGGTTCGAGGCTAGCCTCAGTTACCTAGTGAGGCACTCTGCAACTTAGTGAGACTCAGTTTCAAAATAAAGAATAAAAAATAGGGCTGGGGATATAGCTCGGAGGTAGAATGCTCCGGAGTTCAATCCCCAGTACCACACCAAAAAAACAAAACAAAACAAAAAACATACATGGTACCCCAAAAACATACAATTTTTATGTTTTCAGGTATCAGTTAAAAATAAATTTAAACAAATGAACAGAAATTAAGAATGCTGAATGGCCTGAAAGAAAAAAGATAAATTTTAAAACATATTGTATTTTCCACTAGATATCTTTATCTGGGTGTCCTTATGGGTCTCTATATTCCAGTTGGGGGAAGGAGCACTGGGGTTTGAACCCAGAGGCATTCTACCTCTGTGCTACACTCCCACCCTTTTGGAACAGGTCTCACAAGGTTGCTAAGGTTCTCACTAGTTTGCTGAGGTTGGCCTCAAACCTGTGATTCTCCGGTCTCAGCTTCCCAAGTACTCAAGTACTAGGATTACAGGCATGTGACACCACACCTATCCCAATATTTTAAAACTAATCTCACTATCTTCCTCCTCCAGTTGGATCTACTAGATCTCCTCTCTATAAATAACATAACTGTATATGCAGTCTCCCAAGCCATACAGCTTGTTCTCTGGTCAGTGTCCTCTTCCTCTCAACTACACATTACTCAAAATAAATAAGTTGGAATTTTTTATTTTTCTTTCTTTCTGTATATTTATTAGTTTAATTTATTTATTTATTTTGGTACTGGGGATTGAACCCAGGGCCATTCTATCTTCAAGCTCTACTCCCAAACCTTTTATTTTTTTTTATTTTGAAACAGGGTCTCACTAAGTTGTTGAAGGCCTCACTAAATTGCCAAGGCTGGTCTCAAACCTGTGATCCTCTTGTCTCAGCCTTCCAAGTACTGGGATTGCAGGTGTGTACCAACAGCACCCAGCTGGAAACAAATTAAAAAAAAAAAAGTGACCAGAATTTGACTGTTGATTAGTTTTGTTGTTGTTTGAACAAGTCAGAAACCTTCAGATTATTATCTCATTAAACTCATCAGGCTCATTCCTGGGAATCATGAATATCAGGGAGAAAGTTCAGAAAAGAATTATAAAGAAAACTTATGGGAAAGGAAAGTTAGAGAATTTTAGGCTATGAAAGGGACAACAAAATCATAGCAAGGGGATGACCAGTGATTTCAGATGCATTAAGAAGTTAATATAAAGACATGCAGATTCTCTGTCTGTGATAGACCAAAACCAGAAAATACTCCAAGTGAAAGAAGAAGAAATTTGGACTTAGGAAGAAGAAGCACTTGACTTCTTAAGTGGTAAAACTCTAGATGCAAAGATTTTCAACTTCTGAGAAGGACTGGAATTTATTTTTTAAAAGTTTAAACATTCACGCCAGGAGTAATGGCACAAGCCTGCAATTCCAATACTTAGGAGGCTGACATAGGAGGAACGCAGGTTCAAGGCTAGCCTCAGTAATTTAGTGAGACCTTGTTTCAAAATTCAATAATAAAAAACAAGACTGGGGGTGTAGCCCAGAGATAGAATAGCCTGGGTTCAATACCCAGTACTGCAATAAAGTAAGTAAAGAAGACGGAAGGAAGGAAGAAAGGGAGGGAGGGAGGGAGGGAAAAGGAGGTGTGGGGGAGATGAAGAGGAAAAAGAAAAAGAGTTTGAACATTCAGCTTTTAGCAAGGAGGACCCACCATGTCCTCTCTCGTGAATACTTTGGGTCCTGTGAGTTGATGACACTGTTTTATAGACATCATGTCTACACAGTATCCTGAAAAGCACACTACATGTCATGCTCATTTAGTATTCTCAAGCTTCTCCTCCAGAGTAAAATATCACAACAGATTTAAACTTTCCTGAGTTTGGCCATTTTTGCATGTACCCTCCTCAATATCTCTGCACCTTCTAATAAATATGAAGCACCAAAAAAAAAAAAAAAAAAAAACCACAGATCTTCAATAAGGACTAAAGCAATGCCAAGTCAAAATAAGCAGATGACTCCATGGCTTCTGCATGTCATGCATCTATTAATACATCCCAGGATCATGTTCGCACTGTTAATAACAGCACCAGGCTGCTGACTCACGCGCAGGCATGTTTCCACTTCCTTCGTACCTACATAATTATTCCCTGCTTGTGTCAGTTTGATTTGCTTTTATCTCTACTCTCATCCTGTTTAGCCTAGCCCCATCTCTACATTTTGAAGGGTCCATTGAATTGTTTTCCTGATGTCCATGTATCAATAATACTACCACAATGAAGACTTTCTTACCTAACTTTCAAGTAATCAAAGCAAACAGGGGGCTGAGAGAGTTCATAATTATTTTCAATTTTATAGGAAGTTCTGTGTTAGGTGCTGGATGTAAGACAAACACCATTCCTGCTGTTTGATAATTATGGTTTTTCAAAGATATAGGTAAGTAAATAGAAAACTGCACGTATATGCTAAGTACTGTGATAGAAAAGACAGATAGCAACAAGATGAAGGGACATTTGAGCATCAAGGGAATTAAAAGAAGATACAGAAGACAGAGAGGCTAAAAGGCTGAGAATTTGCATATATATACACATTAGATCTTTAGTTCACATGACAACCTTGCAGAGCAAGTATTATTTTCCCAACTTTATATACGAGGAAACTTGGCATTTAATAGGGAAGGCAAACTTATCTAAGGTCACGCACCTCTAGCTAATAAGTAACAGAACTAGATTCCAATCTGGTTCTATATGACTCCAAAGTCCATGCATCAGGCTAGGTTGCTTTTCAAATATTCCCCATGTTTCTAATTTACTCACAGAAATGCCACATGGGAAGATACCTAAAATTTCAGAAGTCGAGATAATGTTTACTATTTCCCTTTTATGTGGCATTTGGGCAAAACATGACATCAAACCAATTTGACATAAGTCATCTCAAACTATTCTAGGAACTTCCTGACACTCTGAACTCAGGAAGCCAACTAGTTGATGACTTCCTAGTTATGTTTCTAGGTTTCAGTGATGTAACAATCCATATATAATTTCAAGGGACAATAATTTTTCCAGCTTTAAAAAGTGCCCCATATTTTTTCAAGTAGGGCATTTTGTCTTTTGCAGAAATAATCTATAGTTAATCCTGTGAAGCACTCAACAATTTCATAAGAAGCTTGAGTATCTATTTAGATGGTCCAGTAATAGTTTTCTGTCAAAGGCAGATGGCTAATATTTAATATGTATTCAAACAGGAAAAGAAAACAACCCCAGAAATCAATGTAGTATATAGAATTAATAGATGACATCTGAATGTTTATGTCCGATTCCTCTGAGAAAGGTCCTCAAAACAAATGCACCAACAGCATTGGCTTGCCCCACTTCTATACCTGATGGGGTATCCATTTTCCATCTACTTGTTTCTCTGATTTCTCTTGGCTTCAAGACTGATCTAATTACTAGCAGTACAGTCATATCTGGGCTCCAGAATCACCTTGATCATATTCTGCCAGACTCCTATGAACA
>PVLC010025057.1:0-23996 GCA_004027655.1 Graphiurus murinus
GTAATCCCAGCATTTGGGAGGCTGAGACTGGAGGATCCAGGTTCACGGCCAGCCTTGGCTATCTAGTGAGGCACTCCGCAACTTAGTGAGACCCTGTTTCAAAAATAAAGAATAAAAAATAGGGCTGGGGGTATAGCTCGGAGGTAGAATGCCCCTGAGTTCAATCCCCAGTACCGAAAAAAAAAAAAAAAAAAAAAAAGAAACCAGCATGCCTACCTCTACCTCACAGACCTGTCATAATGTGCCCATGAGTGGCCTGTGAGGAGCGGTTGTCATAGAGCCCCCACACAGCAGATGCTGGAGAAATTCCTAGTCCCTCTTCTCTCTAGAAGACCCTTGCTGTGGCACTCTGAGGTTCCCACAGGGCGGAAAGCCAACCTGCTCTGGGATGCTGTCCTTTGCCGAGTCCTGCCCAGTTCCCACTATAACGTGGGCATGGAGTCCAACAGAAACCTCAATGCCATCATTTCTCCACGAGTCTGGGGAGTGAGGTCCAGTAGACCCATCTGTGTCCTCCTCTGCTCTGCCACCTCCTACCCTGCTTCTCCTAGGGCGCTATGTTCCTGGCTCCATCCTCTCTCTCGGTCTCGGTCTCTGTCTCTGTCTCTCTAGCCAGTCCCTCCCACCTCCTCCTTTACAAGGGGCTCCCCAGGACCTGTCCCTTGTGGAAGAAGCAAAGCTCTGGCTACTCACAGCATTGACAGCCAGGTCCCCTCGGATTTCTGCCGGCGTGATCTCGTGGAGCAAAGCAGCCCCTGCCACGGCCCCCAGCAGCTGGGCAGCCACGTAGAAAGCGGCTCGGAGGAAGGAGACGTGGCAGCCCACCAGGCAGGCCACCGTCACAGCAGGGTTGATGTGGGCCCCACTGACGTGGCCCAGGGTCTGCACCAGCGTGCCGATGCCCAGGCCGAAGGCCATGGCGATCTGCAGCACAGAGGGGAGCGCCTGTGGCCAGTTGAGGGCTGACCCCAGGCCAAAGAAGACGAAGAGGAGCGTGGCCAGGAACTCCGAGAACACTGCCCTGGAGAAGGCGATGGACCGGAGCTCCCACATGCTGCCGAGCCTTCGTGGGCTGGCCCAGGTTTCGGGCCAGGAGCGTTGTGGCTCTTCCTCTCTCCCTCACTCTCTCTTTCTCTGGGTCCCTGGCGAGGCTGGGCCATGGGCATTTATAGGGCCCTTCCATCCTGGATTTGGGCAGGTGAGGTGGAGGCGGAGTTCAAGCCAATACCTCTTCTCCCCCATGGCTGCCTTGGCCCCCACCCCCACCCCTGCCCACCTGCATGTCTATCACCCCATCTTTGCTTTCACAGCTGACTAATGTTCCCCATTAAAGAGCTCCAGATAAGGACTGACGTCCCCTGTTTTCCGCATTGGTTCCCTGGTTACCCCAAGGCTGCTGCCCGAGGGCCTCCCCAACCCCCTCAGCAAGCTGTGAATGCAAATTCTCTGTAGGGGTGCATTCAATGCCCCCCTATCTCCCACACTGTTGGTCAAGGCAGGGGCGCACCTCACACAACACTGGTCGTTACATAGGTCAGGAATACCCCTCTAGTGGTAGATTGGAAAGTTCTTCCTGCTGTCCCACCTCTGATTGTTTCTTCTCCAAGGGGATGGAAAACAACTGGTTGACTCGGGACAAATTTCCAAGGCATTAAGGTTTTGCGCTTGGAGCTTGCTTTCTCGTAGTTAATCACCCATAAGTCATTAAGCTTCACATCCTCCCCAGGGCCCCTGCCAGGGAGCAGCTCCCATAGCCTGGAGGCAGGGGTGCTTTGAGTGGCACTGACTGGGACCCTGGCCCTGGAGTGACCCTGGGGTCTACTGAGGAAGCTGAGGATGCCATTCCAGCATCACCCTACTCCATCTCTCAGACTTGACCTTTCTTGTTTTTCTCTGTAGAATGGGGATAGTAAAAGCTAGCCCAGGGGATCTGGGGCGATTGGGATGATGGATGGAAAGCCCTCAGAGCAGTGCCAGGCCCTCGGTAGCACATCACTTCAGTATTATTTGTGCTCTGAGGAGGACAGGTTCCCCAAACTCCCTCCTCAGGGTCTCAGAAGCTGTGGCCGGCCCTGGGCACCCCCTGGAGCTCGGAGCCATCCAGGCCACAGAGGGAAGACATTTCTGTGGAGCAGCGAGCTGTGCAGGCTCGGGGAGGCCGTGATGCCCGATAAGTGGCTCTCTGGCCTTGGTGCCCACTCAGCCCAGCAAGCGCCATCTTCTGCCACACTGCTGTTGTGGCTGCTGGGGTTCAGGAGCCAGCGCTTCCCTAAGCCTTCCTGCCCTGTCCCGTCTCTGGGGGACCCAAAGGCGGAGGCAGACTCACAGAGGGGACAGGAGGATGGGCTTCTGGGCCTACTGGCCAGTAGGTGTCTGGGCAAGTCCCAGGCCCAGGAATGGAAATCTGGGAAGGAACAAAGGCCTTTGTATGATATTGTAGGGGGGAACGAAGGCCCAGGGAGGGCAAGTGACTTGTCCAGGGTGGCCCAGCAAGGCAGCAGCTGAGCTGGGTCTGGGTCTCTTCTGGAGAGCTTGCCACAGCACCCTCCACACGTCTGAGTCTTGTCTGGACAGTGGTGATGATGAGGTCTCCCCCTCAAAACTCTTCTGAGAACATGGCAAGATAACAAATGGGAAAGTTTTGCAGCTGAGAATGTAACCCACACACACGTGCGCATGCGGGCGCTTGCAAACCTGTGGCTCCACTGTTAAGGAGGAGGAAGAGGAGTAGGAGGAGAGGAAAAAACAATAACAAAAACTCAAACGGAAGGGAAGCTCTAAAGCAGCAGGGATTTTTTTTTTTTCAAACTACTGGGGGTTGAACTCAGGGACATTCTACTTCTAAGTTATTCCCCCAGCCCATTTTTTATTTTTTTGTTTTGAAACAGGGTATTGCTAGGTTGCTGAAAATCTCACTAAATTGCTGAGGCTAGCCTTGAACCTTTGATCCTCCTGTCTCAGCCTCCCAAGTACTGGGATCACAGGCGTGTGCCACCATGATCCACTAGCAAGCAGAAATTCTTACAGGGTTTGCGCTTGGAAGGGTGCTTGACACATAGGTGCCTGGTGTCCTGGTACTCCACCCTCAACCATCCCTCCCCAACCCTAGGCATTCCAAATGCTTCAGGGAAAGGTTCAAAGGGAGAGAACATCCCAATCCTGCCTTGAGAAGGGTATGTGGGCCGGGCGTGGTGGCGCACGCTTGTAATCCCAGCATTCGGGAGGCTGAGACCGGAGGATCTGGGTTCGAGGCCAGCCTCAGCTACCTAGTGAGGCACTCGCAACTTAGTGAGACCCTGTTTCAAAATAAAGAATAAAAATAGGGCTGGGGGTGTAGCTCGGAGGTAGAATGCCCCTGAGTTCAATTCCCAGTACCGTAAAAAAAAAAAAAAAAAAAAAAAAAGAGAAGGGTATGTGGGACCCAGACTCAGCACACAGAAAAAGATGAGGATCCAGAGGGGTCTGGTGGGCGGTGCCTCTGCCCCTCTGCCCCTAACCTGGGAGTGTGCCTCCCCCCATTCCTTGAATTTGTGGCTTCACACATCACTGCTTCTGACTCTCAGATACGCTTATCCACACCTACAGGCTAAGTTTGGACCTGAGCCTCGGGGCCCCTGGAAAGCCTGTCTGTCATGACCTGAAGTTGTGAAAATGGTTTCCAAGCCCACCCCCAGCTGCTGAGTCGCCGTGTGTGCTCAGGTGACCCACACCCTTCTTCTGGTCTCTCCTCTTTCATCCAGGTGTTTGTGATCTTGAGAGAGTGGTCCCTGACTGGTGATGCTGGGCAGGACTGGTCCTAACCCAGTCAAGTGTCATGATAAACCCAGAACAGGTGTCATGACTTGTCTTTGTAGTCCATGAACCCCAATCCAAGTGTGTGTGTGTGTGTGTGTGTGTGTGTGTGTGTGTGTGTGTGGTCATTCAGTCACACAATCATACATTTAGAACCCCAGGACTGGAGGAGTGGCTGAGGGGAATAGCATGAAGCCCTGGGTTCCATCCTCAGTGCTCCAGAAAAAAAATTGGATCTTGAAGATCATCTCACCTGTGGGTCTCACTTTCCAGATTAGAACATAAAGTCCAGAGAGATGGTGACTTGCTGGGTCACACACCTTCAGTGGCAGTCAGGATGTTCTGGTCTGGCCCCAAGCCCAGGACAAGGGGAGGGGCCAACCGTGACTGCCCCCCCGGAGTCCATGCTTCTCACTGGGCTTCCCTCTGCCAGGAGGAAGGTGTTCCAGTGGTGTTCCTGCTGTGGCTCTGGGCCAGCAGCAGCACTCCCAGGAGGGGAGCTGCATTCTGTCTACAGGATATTCTATCTACATGGAGTCTTAAGATATCCAAGGAGCCAACTGCACATCTACGATGAGCTACTGATCAGAATATGATAAGAGAATCACAGAATATTCCTGGAGTCAGATGCACGCCAACATGAACGCACATGATACCACTGAACTGTGCATGTAGAGATGGTTACAATGGGCTGGATGTGGTGGCACACACCTGTAATCCCAGTACTTAGGAGGCTGAGACAGGAGGATTGCAGATTTGAGACCAGCCTCACCAATTTAGCAAGACCACCAGTAACTTAGTGAGACTTTCAAAATAAAAAAATAAAAAGGGCTGAGTATATAGCGAAAAGGTAGAATGCTCCTGACTTCAACACAAAGAAGAAAGGAAGGAGAAAAGAAAGGATTAAAATAGGTTGGGCATGGTGTCATACTCCTGTAATCCCAGTGACTTGAGAGGCTGAGGCAGGAGGATGGTAAATTTCAGGCCAGCCTTGGGCAACTTAGTAAGGCCCTGTCTCAAAATAAAGCAAAAAGGGCTGGGAAAGCTCAGTGGCAGAGTGCCCCTGGGTTCAATCCCTAGTACCGTCAAAATAAAATAAATAAATATGGTAAATTTTAGCCAAGTGAGGTGGTTCATGCCTGTAATCCCAGTAGTTAGGAGGCTGAGACAGGAGGATCACAGTTTTGGGGCCAGTTTCAGAAACTTAGTGAGACACTCAGCAATTTAAGTGAGACTCTTATTTATTTATTTATCTATTTATTGGTACTGGGGATTGAACCCAGGGACATTCTACTTCCGAGCTTCACACCCAACCCTATTTTATCAAATAAATAATAATCCCAGTACTTGGGAGGTTGAGATAAGAGAATCACAGGTTTATGACCAGCCTGAACAACTTAACAAGACCCTGTTTCAAAATAAAATAATAAAATAGGGCTGGGGGCCGGGCGTGGTGGTGCACGCTTGTAATCCCAGCATTCGGAAGGCTGAGACCGGAGGATCCGGGTTCGCGGCCAGCTTCAGCTACTTAGTGAGGCACTCCGCAACCTAGTGAGACCCGGTTTCAAAATAAAGAATAAAAAATAGGGCTGGGGGTATAGCTTGGAGGTAGAATGCCCCTGAGTTCAATCCCCAGTACCGCAAAAAAAAAAAAAAAAAAAAAAATAGGGCTGGGGATATAGTTCAGAGGTAGAATGCTCCTGGGTTTCATCCCAGTACCATCAATCAATCAATCAATCAATCAATCAATCAATCAATCAATATAAAAAATTTTAAAAAGGACTGGGGTATAGCTCAGAGGTAGAATGACTCTGGGTTCAGTCCATTTTTTAACCACCATTAAAAATAATTAATTTTAGAAGCCAAAGAAGGAAGATGACCAAAAATCTGGAATCTCTTTCCATGCCCCTGATACTCATTCTGTGTTATTGCAAGTGTTTTCTTCATGTGTGACCAACAATCTTTGTGTCCTTTTCTCAGTAATAAAACGACACAACAGAGTTTTATCTTGGCTTTTATTTTCTTAGGTCCCATAAACACTTAGCTGTTGTTTTGCAAGAAATTATGGAATTGTGGTCGTTCTTTGACAACTGTTTGCTTCACTGATATCACATTCCTGTTGTGTGCCTCTGCTTCCACGCCTTTCTGGATACACAATAACTGTTTAAATGCTAAACCACAGTATAATCTTTTTGAAGACATTTTAAAGGGCAATTAAACTAAACCTATACGGGAGAGAAGGCACTTGAAACTCACTCAACCAAGTTTGGATTTGTGCAGGCAATGACGACCACTCCCAGCTGGTGTGGGATGCCACAACTGTGAGAGGCATTGCAGCAAGAAAGCAAGGTGTGCCTTACAAGTGACGAAGCACAGCAGTTATTATATTAAACACGTTTAGTGCCCACTCTGTACTGTTCTGACAAATATTAGCTCTCTCAAATGCTCATACCATCCTTATGAGCCAAAAGTTATCATTTAGCTTTTTTTTTTCTTTCTTTTCTTTTTTTTTTTTTTTTTTGTTGAGGTACTGGGGATTGAACCCAGAGGCATTCTACTTCTGAGCTACACCCCCAGCTTTATTTTATTTCTTATTTGGAAACAGGGTCTTGGTAGGTTGCTGAGAGTCTCACTACTTGCTGAAGCTGTCCTTGAACCTGTGATCCTCCTGTCTCAGCCTCCCAAGTAGAGGGATTACAAGCATGAGTCACCACCCCTGGCTTAGCTTTTTTTTCTTTTTTTTTGCGGTACTGGGGATTGAACTCAGGTGCATTCTACCTCCGAGCTATACCCCCAGCCCTGTTTTTTTATTCATTTTGAAACCAGGTCTCACTAAGTTGCGGAGTGCCTCACTAGGTAGCTGAGGCTGGCCGCAAACCCGGATCCTCCAGTCTCAGCCTCCCAAATGCTGGGATTACAAGCGTGCGCCACCACGCCCGGCCTTTCTTTTCTTTTTTTTGTACTAGGAATTGAACCCAGAAGCATTCTACCTCTGGACTACACCCGCAGGGGAATCTTACTAAATTGCTGAGGCTGGCCTTGAATCCACGATCCTCCTGTCTCTGATTCCCAAGTACTGGGATTACAGGTGTGTGCGACCATGCCTTGCTTATTTTTAATTTTGAAACAAGGTCTTCCTAAATTGCTGAAGGTGTCACTAATTTGTGAGGCTGTCCTTGAACCTGTGATCCTCATGTATCAGCCTCCCAAGTACTGGAATTATGGGTGTGTGCCACCATGCTCAGCTTATTTTCTTTTTTATTTATTGTTTATTTATTTATTTATTTATTTATTTATTTGTGGTACTGGGGGTTGAACCCAGAGGCATTTTACCTTGGAGCTACATCCCCAGCCCTATTTTTTATTCTTTATTTTGAGATAGTCTCACTAAGTTGCGGAGTGCCTCACTAGGTAGTTGAGGCTGGCCTCGAACCTGGATCCTCCAGTCTCAGCCTCCCAAATGCTGGGATTACAAGCATGCACCACCACTCCCGGCTACTTACTTACTTACTTATTTATTTTGCAGTACTGAGGATTGAACCCAAGGGCATTCTACCTCAGAACTACACCCCCAGCCCTATTTTTAATTCTTTATTTAGAAACAGGGTCTCACTAAGTTGCACAGGGCCTCACTAAGTAGCTGAGGTTGGCCAAAAACCAGCAATCCTCCTGTCTCAGCCTCCCAAGTACTGGAATTCCAAACATGAGAGCCACCATGCCCAGCTCTTTCTTTTCTTTTCTTTTCTTTTTTTTTTTTTTTTTTTGGTACTGGGAATTGAACTGAGGAGCATTCTATCTCCAGACTATGCCCCTAGTCATGTTTTTTATTCTTTTATTTTGAAACAGGGTCTCACAAAGTTGTGAAGGGCCTCACTAAAGTAGCTGAGGCTGGCTGTGAACCAGGATTCTCTGGTCTCAGCCTCCCAAGTACTGGGATTACAAGCGTGCACCACCTCGCCCAGTTTCTTTTTATTTTTTTTTTATACTGGAGATTGGACTCAGGGGTTCAATTTTTTGTTTGTTTGTTTTGAAATAGGGTCTCACAGCCCGGAGTGGTGGCTCACATTTGTAAGCCCAGTACTTGGGAGGCTGAGACAAGAGGATCACAGGTTTGAGGACAGCCTCAGCTACTTAGTGAGGCCCTCTGCAACTTAGTGAGACCCTGTTTCAAAGCAAAGAATAAAAAATAGAGCTGGGGGTGTAGCTCAGCAATAGAATGCCCCTGGATGCAATTCTCAATTCTGGGGAAAAAAAGAAAAAGAAAAGAAAGAGGTTCTCACTAGTTTAGAGTCTTGCTAAGTTGCTGAGAGTGGTCTTGAACCTGCTATCTTCCTGTTTCAGCCTCCCCAAGTACTGGGATTACAGGCAGGTGCTACCACACCCAGCTATGTTCTAAATGCCTTCTATTCTCCTACTTCTTTCCCTGTCACATCTAGGGGAGGTCAGCCAGGCTGGAGGCCGGATGCAATGAGGGTGGCCCAGGCAGTTGTTATCACCCCCACCCCTGCTCCTGGGCTTCTGTGCATCTCGAGGTTCCTCCCCACATTGCTGAGGGTAGAGACAAAGGAATTTGCCAACAGTCTCAGGGGAGCTGGTGTGTCCCCCCTTCAGGGAGAAAGGGGAGCCATGAATGCCAGAGCCAGGCTGTACCAGGGTCATTACCAAAAAGGGGTTGGTAACAACCCGTGACCTTGTGTGCAAAGGCCACTCAAACCTGTTTGACTTCCCTCTCGGAACAGCTATGGCTAAGCCACCGGCTCCCTAGTGCCTATCCCCAGCATTCATGGGTGCAAGGGCCTGGGTGACCTGCAGGACCCTGTTCAGACTCTGCCCAGGGCCCCCCTCCCCTTCCGGACCTCCTGCCTCTTCCTCCAACCCCACCACACACCCACACCTGTCCCTCCCAGCCTCAGCCTCACCAGTCCCAAGCCCTTCCTCCAGGCCTGCCCTGCTGCTGGCTCACACTGTCCTCTCAATTATGGGGCCAAGTGGGTACAAACCTCGCTTTGTGGATTAGGGAAAGGAAGCCAAAGGACACCCTCAAGCCTCTGCCTGCTCTCCCCACCCACAGCACCATCTCCACCTCCATCGCACGGGGATCACGCTGTCCCCGAGGATTTGCTCAAGCGCCAAAGACAGGAGCTATGTCTAATTCATCTTTGTTATCCTGTCACTTCATACAGAATTGGCATGGAGTAGATGTTCAAACAAATGTTTGTAGAATGAACTAAATGTTTGCCCAAGGTCAAAAGGCTGGGAAGTAGCCAATCCATAAATCAAGCCCAGGTCTTCCTGGATCCCAACCCAGCTCCACACCCTTTACTCTCCTCCAGGAAGCCTTCCTTGATTTAGCCAAGTCAGTTTTCCCCTCCCCACCTCCAAGAATCCTGGACATCTGGGCGTGTTCATATCCAGACCTGGGACAGGGTCTCAGCCTGGCTCTGATCTACACACCTCTGCCCCTCAAACCCAGCTCAGGCTCTGATAATGCCCTGACAGGGGCGGGGTGGGGGGCAGGAAAGGGCCGGGGCATCCTCCTGCTTTCATGGCCTGCTCCCGATGCCACGTTTCTGCCCCATGCTGCGCCTGCCGCTTCTCATGGGGGCAGCGTGGTCCTTGGTTTTCTTCCGGGCTGGATCCAGGTGAGGCGTCTAATCCTCTGCTCATTTTACTGCAATTCAATACCAGCTTCCAGTTTGCACGCTCTATTGCTGTCCTTCCTTCTCCCGGGGGGAAGGGGAGCTGTGTATTCCCTACTGCAATACCAAGGGCCCCTGGAGTACCAGTCGGGCTGACCTCACCCCCAGGCTTGCTCAAGGTCTGAGCACTGGCCTTGGGATAGAGGGCCACTGTCCTCTCCAAGAGCAGAGCCTGGACGTCTAGCAGCCAGTGGCTGAGCTCTGGTTCCACCTCTTGGTTGCAGGGCTGTGGGATCCAAAGCCACACAAGCTCTCCACGCATCTATGTAACCACGTGTAAAAGCACCTGCGTGTGACAGGTGTTCAAAGATATGAGTTGAAGCTTCCCCAAGGGGTGAGGGCCCCATGGCTCTGGAAAACCCGTTACCCATATCTAACCACCCTCTCTCTGGCTGCAATGTTGTCCCATTTTCTCTGCTACTAGTTGGTGGATGCCTGTTTTCTTGAGATTCTAGGGCACTTGAAACAGTTCATTGTATTTATTTATCCATGCAAGAAATAGTTATTGTGCACCGACCATGTGCCAAATACTATTCTAGGCTTTTCAGATACTTCAGGGGAAACCCTCCCCCCCCCCCAAAAAAAAAAACCCACCAATGATGGATATCCCTGACCTGGTGGCACTATGGAGCAGATTCTTAGGTGTCCTCTTTCAGTCTCTCTCTCCACCACTTTATTATTTTATTTTAGTGTGCTACTGAGAATCGAACCTAGGGACATTCTACCTCTGAACTGCATGCCCCCCTCCCTATTTTATTTTTTGTTTTGAAACAGGGTCTTGCTAGGTTGCTGAATCTTGCTACTTGCTGATGCTGGTCTTGAACCTGTGACCTTCCTGTCTCAGCCTTCCAAATACTATAGGATTACAGGTGTGTGTCATCATGCCCAGCTTTTCTCCTCCTATTTATTTATTTATTTATTTATTTATTTATTTATGGTACTGAAGATTGAACTCAGGGGCATTCTACCTCCGAGCTACACCCCCTAGTCCTATTTTTTTTTAATTATTTATTTTGAAACAGGGTCTCACTAAGTAGTTGAGGCTGGCCGAGAACCTGGATCCTCTGGTCTCAGCCTCCCAAGTACTAGAATTACAAGCATGCATTACCATGCCGGGCTTCTCCTCCATTTTAAACAGCCAGAGTGAGAAGAGATGAAAAGAAATTGGAAGCTGGGTGTGGTGGTGCATGCCTATAATCCCAGTACTTGGGAGGCTCAGACAGAAGGATCATAGGTTCGAGGATAGCCTCAGCAAGTAGTGATATTTTCATCAATCTAGCAAGACCCTGTTTGTTTCAAAATAAAAATAAAATAGGGGTGGGGGAAGCCTGGTGTGGTGGCTCACACTTGGAATCTCAGCACTTGGGAGGCTGAGACCGGAGCATCCAGGTTCTCGGACAGCCTCAGCTATCTAAGTGAGGCACTCCGCAACTTAGTGAGACCCTGTTTCAAAATAAAGAATAAAAAATAGGGCTGGGGGTATAGCTCGGAGGTAGAAGGCCCCTGAGTTCAACCCCCAGTACTGCAAAAAAAAAAAAAAATAGGGCTGGGGGTGTAGTTCAGAGGTAGAATACCCCTAGGTTTGATTCCCAGTACCAAAAAAAAAAAAAAAAAAAAAAAAAAAAATTGGAAAATAACTGTTTATTCTCAGATGTTGCCTTCGCCCCCTACCTCGTTACTACTGCTTGCATTTAAGTAATGCAATTAAAAGTGCAAGCAAAGTGAGTGTTGTGTCTTAAAAAGACAACCACAGAGTTAACATATGACCCCACAATTCTCCTCCTAGGTATATATCTGAAAAAGTAAAAATCAGGTGTTCAAATAATAACATGTATGCACATGGTCATAGCAGCACTATTCACAATAACCAAGAGGTAGAAACAACCCAAGTGCCTATCAGTAAATGAATGGATAAACATGAATGCGTTATATGCACACAATGGAATATTATTTGGCTATACAAAGAGTGGAGTACTGAAACATGCTACAACGTGAATGAACCTTGAATACATTATGTTTAGTGAAAGAAGTCAGACGTAGAAGGTCACATATTGTATGATCCCATTTAGATGAAATATCCAGAATAGGCAAATCCATAGAGACAAAAAACAGATGAGTGGAGAGAGTGCTTAATGAGTACAGGGTTTCCTTTCAGGGTAATGAAATGTTCTGAACTGGATACTGGTGATGGTTGCACAATATTATAAATTTGCCAAATGCCAATTATATATAATATATGTGTATATATATATATAATATATATATATATATATATATATATATGTTTTTTGCCGGGCGTGGTGGCGCATGTAATCCTAATACTTGGGAGGCTGATACCGGAGCATCTGGGTTCAGCCAGCCTCAGCTACTTAGTGAGGCCCTCCACAACTTAGTGAAACCCTGTTTCAAAATAAAGAATAAAAAATGGGGCTAGGGGTATAGCTTTGAGGTAGAATGCCCCTGAATTAAATCCCCAGTACTAGGGATTTAATTCAGGGGCATTCTAGGTACTAGGGATTGGATCCAGGGTCTCATTTTCACACATGCTAGTAAGCTCTCTACCACTGAGCTATATCCCAGCCCTTTTAAATTTTTATTTATTAAGCCAGGTGTGGTGGCACAGGCTTGTAATCCCAGTACTTGAGAGGCTGAGATGGGAGGATCACAGGTTTGAAGCTAACCTAGGCAACTGAGCGAGCCCTGTGCAACTTGGTGAGACCCTGTTTCCAAATAAAAAATAAAAGCGGGTTGGGGTCCCCACACGGGAGGACAGCAGGGCTTGGAGGGTGGTTGGGAGGTGGAGAGGAGGTGACACTGAGGAAAAGGAAGGCTTGTCCCAGGACTCTGTGAGTGGGGAGGGAGGAGGAGGGAGCAGAGAAGGCCCACATGTTGGGTGGTGATGGCTGGACACAACATTTCTCGAACAACTCCACAGCCAACCCCAGTGTGAGGGGGACACAGAGTCAGTTTCAGCTGAGGTTGCATTCCTGGGAAATTCTGGAATCCCAGTACTTGGAGGCTGAGACAGAAGTATCACAGGTTCTAGGGCAGCCTCAGCAAGTAGTGAAGACTCTCATCAACCTAGTGAGACCCTGTTTCAAAACAAAAAAATAAGCCGGGCATGGTGGCTCATGTTTGTCATCCCAGCACTTGGGAGGCTGAGACACGAGGATCACAGGTTTGTGGCCAGCCTCAGCTACTTAGTGAGACCCTCTGCAACTTAGGGAGACCCTGTTTCAAAATAAAAGGAATGAAAAATAGGGCTGGGGGTGCAGCTTGGAGGTAGAATACCTCTGGGTTCAATCTCCAGTATCAAAAAAAAAAAAAAAAAAAAAAAAAAAAAAAAAAAAAAAAAAAAAAAGAAAAAGAAAAAGAAAAAAACAAAGGCTGAAATGGAAGATTTTCAGTCAAATGATCTATCCTCTGGCCACAGGGACCTCTTTCCAGGCCTGTTCATTTCCCAGGCTGCAGCCAGAGTAATGGCAGCACCCCAGCCTTCCTCGGCCAGCACCTCTCCTGGCTTCCCGGGCCTCCAGGCTGTGCAGGTGGCTGCTTCTTTCCTGAAAGGTCTTCTCAGCCCTCTGGCTGGCTCCTGGCCCCCACCCACTCTTCCCCCAGAAAGCCTTCCCTGATAAACAGAGATCGCCCCTCCCGAGTGTTCCTAGGCTGCTCTCCACTTCCCCATCACAGAGCTGTCGCAGCTTTGTGACCATCACTGCTTTGGCCTGCTGTCCCCCCAGGAATACAGAACTGGCTCTTGGGTGTCCAGCATCTGGCCCAGTGTGGATGCTCAATAAAAATGTGTTGAATGAGGCCAGACATGGTGGTTCACACCTGCAATCCCAGTACTTGGGAGGCTGAGACAGGAGGATAGCAGGTTCAAGGTCAGCCTCAGCAGTTTATCGAGGCCCTCAGCAAGTTAGTGAGACTGTTTCAAAATAAACAATTTAAGCCAGGCATGGTGGTGCATGCTTGTAATCCCAGTACTTGGGAGACTGACAGGAGGATGGCGGGTTCGCAGCCAGCCTTAGCTCCTTAGTGAGGCCCTCTGCAACTTAGTGAGACCCTGTTTCAAAATAAAAATAAAAAAATAGAGCTGGGGGTAGAATGTCCCTGGGTTCAATAGCCAGTACCACAAAAACAAAACAACTTAGAAAAGGACTGGGATGTAGCTTAAAGGTAGAATGCCCAGCTTCAGCTACCTAGTGAGGCACTCCGCAACTTAGTGAGACCCTGTTTCAAAATAAAGAATAAAAAATAGGGCTGGGGTATATCGTGGAGGTAGAACGCCCCTGAGTTCAATCCCCAGTACCCCCCCCCCAAAAGTAGAATGCCCCTGGGTTCAATTCTCAGCACCAGAAAAAGAAAAAAAAGTATTGAATAAGTGCTGTAGTTCCTTGAATTGGGCTGAGCTTGAGGTGAGCTGAAGAAGGTTTATTTAGTTCAGAGGAACTGTGACTTGTCCTTCTTGGTGACCTGCCTGGACAGTTGTTCTGAGGGAGACAGACTAAGCATCAGGGATGGACTAGAAGTTCTTGGAGAGCCTCTGGCAATACGGTCGCTCTCCTCTGCAGAGGCCTGCTGTCTACATAGGGTGGACTGGGGTGTGTGCATGAATTTAGGGACACTCCCTGGCTACACTGACCCTGTGTGCCTCCCAGAGCTCCTCTTCTAGGCTGAGGGCCCTGCTGTCCTTGAAGTGGTAACCACCATCACTGGGATTCAAACCAAGGTTTGCAGGACTCTGAAGGCTCTGCTCTGCCCCTGCCGCCACCATCACTGCCATCCTTACCATCATGACCTACATCACAACAAACTCCTGTCACAGGGGCCGCTACCCTGCCCTTCACTGGCCCCTTAAGACCACCACACACAGCACGGCCTGAGGTAAACCACTTCAGCTGAAGCCGCGTCCCTCTCCCGCTGGTAGTCTGGCCAGGACACCTGAGTCATACTTTGGCATCTACCCAAGGGGAGCTGTGTCCTGGCCATGGTCCTTGCCCCTGGGGTTCATCTGTGTCCCCGAGATCAATGTCCATGATCATTGCCACATACCTGGTGGCCTCAGAGCTTTTTGGGTGGAATCCGGCTCTAAGGTCCATGGTGTGTGTGTCTGAGGGACTATGCCTTTCACCAGTTTCTCATAGGGACGTTCAGCCTCCTATTTCCCTACTAAAGCGCAGTGCAGACATAGCTGACTTAGAACACTTTCCCACCCCCCTTGTAGCCATTCTCAAGTTCCACATCTTTACTGTGTTGAGTTCCCCATTACTGGCCTTCTCCACTAGGTCAGCTCTCAGCTGCACCCACCTGTAGTGCACACTCCAAACTGTGTCCTGTAATCAGACCGTCTGTCTAATCTGTCACCTTATTCCAGAAACTGCTCCTCTTCCAAGAAGCCTCCCCGGATGGACTGGCAGGCCAGCACTTCTTCATCCCAGGGGATGCCCTCAATGACCTTTGCACAGGGAAGATGGATCCTGGGCTGACTGAGGGGTTGTTCTCCATCAGTCATTTAGTTATCCACCCCAGGCATGTCTAAGCATCCAGCCAAGGCTCCCAGGCATTTTGACATCAGCACACTCAAGACAGACCACCTGCCCTCAGCCCAGCCCCAGTGGCATCCCTGTCCCTTCCCCACTTCATCACCCTTTGGCTGCTTCCTTCCTCCAGAGGTGACCCTTGGGTTCCCCACACACCCTCATACTGCCAAAAATACTGCATGGAGACTGTCCAGGCCGCAGCAGCCCCTCCTAGGACACTCTCACTTCATCGAGCTGCCCTCTCCCTCCATATTCACACGTCCTTTTCCAAGATGTTCTCTCCTACCAAGCCCCCACTTTAAATTCCCTCCCTTCCTGTCTCCAGCTCTAGGCCAATCCTAACTCACTTGGGTGTGGCCTGGCTCCCCACAGGGGTACAACTCCTGTCCTCACCCCACCTTCAGGTCATGGTCAGAAATGGAGGCAGGGCTAGGGGCCTGGCCTTGGGGGCCAGGCCAGGCTGCGTTCCTAAAGAACCCTGAGGTTCTCTCCCTGGACTGCTGGGAGCTGCCTAAAGCTCTAAGAAGCAATTACCAAGGGTTCTAGAAACTATGGTTCCATCAACAGTTTCCAGATGGACCCCCAGAGAAATGTGAGACAGTAGGGCATGGGCAAGTGGCTGCCGGGGAGAGGGGTGGAGGTCAGGGGACAGGTGTTCACACCCCACAACCCTGCAGTCAGTTCCAGGGAGACCTGGGAAGCTCCAGGACCTGTGGCTTATCAGGACTGGAAGGACAGTTAGAGATTGTCTTGTCAGTGGTTCCTGGACCCAGCTGTACAAAAGATGAGGAGGAGGGTTCTCAAACTATCTGCTATATTTCACCAGCCGACCAGGCTCTGACCATTCCCTGACAGGAGGCTGCAGTCAAATAACTCAGCCATGAAGAGCCTCTGCCTGGGACTGGAATTCTGTCAACCCCGGTGGCTCCGCTTGTGATCTGCTGCAGATCTGAGCCAGCTCCATACATCTTCCAGTTAGCAAGAATTGGGGAAACATATTCATCATTACTTACACACGGTCTGTTCAGTTGGCAGCATTTTTCAAAGTCTGACACCCATGGCAGCAGTGGGGTGGGGATAGGTAACAGAAGGAGTCCTTGGCAGTGAAAAGGTAGGACCCTGCAGAGGATGCAGCTGAGGTCCAGAGATGGAAAGAGGTTTTTGCACGGTCACACAGCAAACTGGATGGATATCAAATTTGAACACAAGCCTCCAACTCCTGGACCACAGCACTTTCTACCAGGCCAACTGCCCTCTCCACCCTACAGCAACTTGAAGACCCCAGACATGTGAGTTACTCCATTTTACAGGTGTAGGTCCAAATTCCTGATGAGAGATAGTCTTCTCAACACACTCTCGATTTCTCTCTTCAGTCTTTTTTTTTGTGTGTGTGGTACTGGGGATGGAACCCAGGGGCATTCTACCTCCAAGCTACACCCCTAGCCCGATTTTATTCTTTTATTTTGAAACAGGGTCTCACTAAGTTGCAGAGGACCTCACTAAGGCTAGCTGTGAACCTGGGATCCCCCTGTCTCAGCCTCCCAAGTACTGGGATTATAAGCATGCAACACCACGCCTGGCTCCTCTTCAGTCTTTGAGCAACCTATGTGCTTAAGAGTAAGTGTCAGCAGGCATGGTGGTGCACGCTTGTAATCCCAGCATTTGGGAGGCTGAGACCAGAGGATCCGGGTTTGCAGCCAGCCTCAGCTACCTAGTGAGGCACTCTGCAACTTAGTGAGACCCTGTTTCAAAATAAAGAATAAAAAATAGGGCTGGGGGTATAGCTCGGAGGTAGAATGCCCCTGAGTTCAATCCCCAGTACCGAAAAAGAAAGAAAGAAAAAAAAAAGAGTAAGTGTCAAGCTGGGTGTGGTGGCACAGGCTTCTAATCCCAGTACTTGGGAGGCCGAGACAGGAGGATCACAGGTTCAAAGCCAGCCTTGGCAACTTAGTGAGGCTGTCAGCAACCTAGTGAGACTATTTCTAAATAAGAAATAAAATCAGGCTGGGGGCATGGTTTGGAGGTAAAATGCCTTGGATTCAATCCCAGTACCAAAAAAAAAGTGCCAAGAAGAATCCATACTGTGTAGTTCCATTCATATAAAACACAAACAGTAATTTCAGTACTTGGGAGGCTGAAACAGGATGATCACAGGTTCGAGGCCAGCCTCAGCAATTTAGCAAGACCCTAACAACTTAGAGAGACCCTGTTTCAAAATAAAAAATAAAAAGGGCTGGGGGTGTAGCTCGGAGGTAGAATGTCCCTGGGTTCCATCCCCAGTACTGCACACACAAAAGAAACAGAACATGATTGTCACCCCAAACTCTAGTTCCCCTTCCCGTCACCACCTCCCCTAAGGACCGTCGTTGCCCTCCCTTGCAACTACAGAGATGAGTTTCATCAGGATTCTTTGTTTGCTTGTTTGTTTGTTTGTTTTGTGTGTGTGTGTGTGTGCGTGCATGATACTAGGGATTTTTTTCCTTCCTTCCTTTCCTTCTTTTTTTTCTTTCTTTTCTTCTTTCCTTTTCCTTCTTTTTTTTTTTTCTTTCTTTATTTTTTATTTTGAAAGAGGGTCTAAGTTGTGGAAGGCCTCACTAAGTAGCTGAGGCTGCCGCGAACCTGCAATCCTCCTGTCTCAGCCTCCCAAGTACTGAGATTACAAGTGTGCGCCACCACACCCGGCTATATTCTGTTCTGTTGCTATGATTGAGGTTCTGGTTACACAGGTGAATTCAGCCAGTAAAAATGCACCAGGTTGCATACTAATGCTGTGTGCATTTTAATGTATGTTTGTATACTTTGACTAAAAATTTAAATCCTCAACTTAAGTGATCAATAAAGACTTGACTGATGGAAGGAAGCACACTGGGGCTGTTTCGAAGCAAAGCATTAGATACTGGACAGTTATGTCATGGATGATTGGTCCACAGTGCCGGGGAGGCCCTCCCTGTCCCTGCAGCTTGGCCAGTCAGCCAAAGGCCCCAGCAGGACAGGTAGAGAATTCTGCATGTGGTAGCGCCCAAACTCCATTGGGACCTGTAACCTCTGTGTGGTTGCTGAGGGGCCTCCTGAGATGGAGCTGCAGTGAGGTCCCGGGGCAAATGCCTGGGCTGGTGATGGGGAGAGAGCCCCGCCATGGGAAGGCAGGCAGTCAGCTGATACTGAAGAAGCCAATGCCTGGTGGGCCTGTGAGCTGTGGGCCAACTAGGGTGGACACACTGACATCTTTCAGACAGTTTCTGACTGGCCCAGTTCTTGGAGGAAGAATGCAGCTGAGTGTGAGCGTGCATTGGTACGCAAGCATGCACTTGTGAAGTCGCCCTTCCTTTAGGTGTTCCTTCTGCCGGGAACACCTTGCCCATTTCCCCCAAAGCTTCCAGGCCTTATCCCTGCCTGGCAAAATCCTAGGCAAGCTTCAAGGTTCAGTTTAAATGTGTGGCCTGACACCTCCCTGCTTCCCAGGCCACATGAATCCCTCCCCTGGGCCCACTGTGTGACCCAGGACTCACCCCTCTGACTCACTCAAAGGAGTGGTGTGTGCGACCTCCACTTCTGGACCGTGTGCTCCTCCAGGTCAGGAGCTCTGTAACCCCAGCTCTCCAGTAAGGGTCATTTAAGGGACAAATACCTGTGTAGAGCTCTGGGAACTTGTATTAGAATTGACTAGGACCTATTCTTCTAAACAAAGAAAACCATTAGCAGATTAATTGAGAGTCCTATTTGGAGTGCTAATTCAAAGGCTAAAAATCTTTTAGCTTAAGCAAGATCCAATGCTTTGATAAGAACTGCCACTGTGGTAAAGTATTGATTGCACCTGGGCCCTGGCTGTGAAATGCCTAAGTATACAATTCATACATAATTCCTCAAGTAATTTGGGCACATTTTTCTCTTATTGACAAGCATTATAATGACTATAATAAACTAAGGAAACCTCAGGTGAAACAACGCATGATTACACTTGTCAGTAGAGGTGTAACCATGAATTTAATGAATGCATTTCCCAAGTCTTTGTTAAGAGTGTTTGCCCAGGTTCTGACCAGAATACAAACTGTGCAAATGACTCAACAGCATTCGTTTATTTATCCACTCATTCATTCATGTGGCATAGCCTCAGCTCCACCATCATCCCAGGCTCCATGCCAGGGACCATGGAAATACTTTCAAGTGAATAGGACATGGTCCCTGCCCTCAGAGAGCTCCCCTTCCAGTAAGACTGCGGATCCCAGCAGCCTCACTTGAACACAAGACCCTGCAAGAGCAGTACTAACGTGACATCCAGAGGAAGGCAGAATGGAGACTGCAAGACATCCAGTGGAGACTGCAGAAAGTTCCCTAGAAGGGATAGCTCCAGATTGGAAGGAGTTCAATATGTAGGATTGTGTTAGTAGTAATATATTTTTTTCCTTCTATGAAAGCCATTCATGCTTCAGAATGGCCAAACAGCCATGAAAAAGAACAAAATTGTGGGAGTCATAATTCCTGGTTTTATTTTATTTTTAGTACTGGGGATTGAACTCAGAGGAGCATTTTAACTCTGAGCTATACTCCAGCCCTTTTTTTTGGGGGGGGGGGAGTGTACTGGGGATTGAACCCAGGGGCATTCTGCCTCTGAGCTATATACCCAGCCCTATTTTTTTATTCTTTATTTTGAAACAGGGTCTCACTAAGTTGCGGGGGCCTCACTAAGTAGCTGAGGCTGGCCGTGAACCCGGATCCTCCAGTTTCAGCCTCCCAAGTACTGGGAATTACAAGCATGAGCCACCACATCCAGCATCCAGCCCTTTTTTATTTGAAACAAGTTGCTGTGAGTTTCGCTAAATTACTAAGGCTGATCTCGAACCTGAGATCCTCCTGTCTCAGCCTTCTAAATACTGGGATTACAGGCATGTGCCACCACTCCTGGCGATACTTCCTAACTTTAAAACTTACTATAGCCAGGTGGAGCACGCTCATAATCTCTGTACTTGGGAGGCGGAGACAGGAGGATCACAGGTTCACAGCCAGCTTCAGCTACTGAGTGAGGCCCTCTGCAACTTAGTGAAATCCTGTTTCAAAATAAAGAATAAAAAAAAAAAGGAGGGGCTGAGGGTGTATTTCAGAGGTAGAATGTCTCTGGGTTCAATCCTCAGTACCACACCAAAAAAAAAGAATAAAAAATAGGGTGTAGCTCAGAGGTAGAATGCCCATGGGTTCAATCCCCAGTAACACACACACACACACACACTACACATACAAATGACTAATAAACACGTGAAAACATGCTTGACATCAGTCATTAGGAAAATGCAAATCCAAACCACAACAGAATACTATTCACTCCCACTAGGATGGCTACAATCAGAAACACAGGCAATAACAAGAGATATGGAAAAATTATTACCCTCATACATTGCTTGTGGGAATGTGCAATGGTGTAGCCACTGTGAAAAATAGCATGGCAGTTTTTCAAAAAGTGAAACAGAATTAGCATATGATCTAGCACTTCTACTCCTGGTATATACTCCAAAGAATGGCAAATAGGGACTCAAAGATAGACTAGTATGTCAGTGCTTTTAGCACCATGATTCACAGCAGCCAAAAAGTAGGAACAATCCAGCTTCCATCAATAAATGAATGGATATACACAGTGGTTTATAAATACAATAGAATAATTAGCCTTAAATTTTTGTTTTGTTTTGTTTTGTTTTTGCAGTACTGGGGATTGAACTCAGGGGCATTCTACCTTAGAGCTATATCCCCAGCCATATTTTTTGTTCTTTATTTTTGAAACAGGGTCTCACTAAGTTGCGGAGGGCCTCACTAGGTAGCTGAGGCTGGCCTTGAACCGGGATCCTCTGGTCTCAGCCTCCCAAATGCTGGGATTACAAGCATGCACCACCACACCCGGCTGCCTTAAAATTTTTTGATGCATGCAACAATAAAGACAAACCTTGATGACAGTATGCCAAGTGAAATAAACCAATCACAAAAGGCCACATGTTGTATGATTCCATTTATAAAAAATATTCCAAGGAAACCAGGCATGGTGGTGCACACCTGTAATTTCAGTACTTGAGAGGCTGAGACAGAAGGATCACAAGGTTTGAGGCCAGCCTCAGCAACTTAGCAAGACCCTCCACAACTTTGTAAGACCCTGTCTCAAAATAAAAAAGGGCTGGGGGTGTAACTCAGAGGTAGAATGCCTCTGGGTTCAATTCCCAGCACACACACACACAAAGTCTTGAGTAGGCAAATTCACAGACATAGTAAGTGGGCCAGTGGTTGTCAAGGGTCAGGGAAAGAGACTAGGGAGTGACTGCTAATGGGCATGGAGCTTCTCTTTAGGGTAATAAAATATTCTAGAATTAGTGGTGATGACTGTACAATCTTGCAAATATGTACCCAAACCCTACTGAATTGTACACTTTTAGGAAAGGGTGAATTTTATATTCTATGAATTACATCTCACTGAAAAAGAATAATTTGTGCCTGTCATGCTAAATTTGGAATCAATCATTTCAAAAGAGGACGTGTTTCTCATGCTTTTACCTGGAGGACGTTGTGGGTGGAGTGAGGGAAAGATGGGGTGGGTGCAACTGGTATCAGGGTGACCTGCAGAGGACTGGAAGCCAGCTTAGCCCTCATGCCAGACAGGAGGGGTTATAAAGGGCTCTGGGACAACCTGACTGGCACTGATTGGAGAATTCCCGTGAGAATGTGAGTTCTGCCCCGGCCAAGCTAGGACTTGACTTAAAGTCAATCCATCTGTCCGAAAATGCAGCTGCCTGCCTAGGAGAGCGTACAATGGCTAACTGTGTGCGAGCCACATGTCAGGTGCTTCACATGCTTAGCGAATCCTGTCAACCACCCCAGCAGGTCATTGTCAGCATAATTATTCCCCGTGTGGTTAGCAATTTACCCAGGTTTCCTGGTTTGGAATCGATGGAGCTTCTGGCCTCCAAAGCTCGGGTGTGCGCTCACCTCCTTGACACTGGGTTGCGTCGCGGGCCAGCCTCAGTGGTGAGTAAGGTAGGGCCCACCCGCAAGCAGTGCGAAGAACTGAGGTGGGAAGTAGAGATGGATGTCGTCCTCCTTGCACAAAAGAGAAGGCAGGAGCTTCCAGAGGCTGAGAAACTTTCCTGGACTGTACACATGATAAAATATGTTAAAGCCTTAGAAGAGTGCTTGACCGCCAGGTACAGTGGCCCATGCCTGTGGTCCCAGTACTTGGGAGGCTGAGACAGGAGGATCACAGCCTCAGCAACTTAGTAAGGCTCTCAACAACTTAACAAGACCCTGTTTCAAAAGGGGGGCGGGGAGGGAGGAGGGAAAAGGCCTGGGAGTTTAGCTGCTGGGAGGTAGAATGCTCCTAGGCTCACTCTCCAGTACTAAAAAAAAAAAAAAAAAAAAAAAAGGAAAAGTGCCCAACACATAGTAAAGCTCAATGTTGGCTGCTGTATTTCTCTCTAAGGTTGCACTTGCCCTTGACTCCAGCTCTTCTAGCTCAACAGTGTACCTTGGGATAAAAGCCTGGACAAGGGACAGTCCCACCGGGCAGGCTGCGTTGGTCCTGCAGCTTGTACAATTAGAGGGGAGCAATTTAAGAAACAGAATAGAGGCTGAGCGTGGTGGTGCACACCTGTAATCCCAGTATTTTGGAGGCTGAGTGAGATAGGAGGATCACAGGTTGGAGGCCAGCCTCAGCAATTTAGCTAGACTCTCAGCAACCTAGTGAAATCCTGTTTCAAAAAATAAAAAGGGCTGGGGGTATCGCTCAAAGGTAGAATGCCACTGAGTTCAACCTTCAATACAAATAAAAAAAAATAAATAAATGAATAAATCACCATGCAAGCTTTCCTCCCAGAGCACATTAATGTCATCGACTCCACCCTAACCAAGTATCATTTCCCAGAAATGCCAAATATCCACATTCTTCTCTTCACGTGTCAGTTTGTGGTCCTGGCTGTAGTCATGAATTAGTATAGTATTCACAAAAGTTGCAAGTGGCAGTTGAGGAGTGTTTCATAAGACGAATTCTTATAACTCTTATGTTTGTAAGTGTGTAGGTCTGGGGTATGGCAGCACCACCCCAGTCCTTCACAGCGCTCTGTGGTAGCATACCTCAAGGGATGGTCTGAGAATTCCGGGGGGTTCCTTCCAGAGATGCGAGAAGTCAGAAATACTTTCCAAAGTTGGGCATGGTGGTGCACGCTTGTAATCCCAACACTTGGGATGCTGAGACAGGAGGATTGCAGGTTTGAGGACAGCCTCAGCAAGTAGTGAGACTCTCATCAACCTAGTGAGACCCTGTTTCAAAATAAAAAATAAAAAAGGGCTGGAGGTGTAGCTTAGAGGTAGAATGCCCCTGGGTTCAGTCCCCAGCACCACCAAAAAAAAAAATCCCAAAAATATTGATATTACTTTGTCCTTTCCACACTAATCTTCTGAGTATACGGTGTTTTTTGTTTGTTTTGTTTTGTTTCCGGGCACTGGAGATAGACTCCAGGGTCTTGAAAATACCAGTGACCTATATCCTTAGCCCCTCAAGTATTGTGGTTTTTGTGTGTGTGTGTGTGTGTGTGTGTGTGTGTGTGTGTGTGTGTGTTTCTAGGGATGGAACCTAGGAGCATTCTACCTCTGAGCTATACCCCCAGCCCAATTTTATTCTTTTATTTTTGAAACAGGGTCTCACTAAGTTACTGAGGCTGGCTGTGAACCTGCAACCTTCCTGTCTCAGCCTGCCAAATACTGGGTTTACAAGCGTGCGCCACCACACCTGGCTTAAGTATTATGTTTTAAAAGTAATCAGTGTGAGCCGGGCGTGGTGGGGCATGCTTGTAATCCCATACCTGGGAGGCTGAGATAGGAGGATTAGCAGGTTTGAAGCCAGCTTCAGCAACTGAGCAAGACCCTGTTTCAAAAAAAGGCTAGGAGTGTAGTAGCTCTGAGGTAGAATGGGCTCAATCTCTAGTACCATACACAC
>PVLC010025058.1:0-24032 GCA_004027655.1 Graphiurus murinus
GACAAATGTGTGCATGTATGCCTTTATTAGCTTGTACCTCACAAAGATGTATGCTTACAATGCACCAATTAAAAAGAAAAAGAAAAAAAAGAAAGCTTGTTTCTTCAAAAGGGACCTCAGAATAATGGAGAAGAAATACCAGTGGAGTAGTGAGAGGGAGATTAGAGAGGGCCTTGGGAATGGAAAAAGGAAGACATGAGGAATGAAAAAGTTCAATTAATGCGATGTACATATATGACCAATTCCAATTTCAATAACATGTATGGGGAGGGGAGGGGGAGGGGAGGGAGAGGGGAGGGGGAGGGGAGGGACCAGAGGAAACACACCAAATGCTGTGTGCATGTATGTCTCTATCACTCTGAACCTCATTATGATGCATAATTACAATGCACCAATAAAAGTTTATTTAAAAAATTAAAATTACACACACACACACACACACACACACACACACACACACACATGCTTGTTTCTTCCTGAGTAGATTCAGAATTATCCTGCCTCCTTTGCATTACCGGAGCCACTCCACAGCCCCAGGTTGCTGCTACATCTCCCAGGGGACTTCTGTGTTTCTGATTTTATCCTGTACCCAATGCTGTATTTACATGGCATTGTCTCTTATGCTAGGAAACATTATCACCACCTTTTCTGAATTAGTTTGACAGACAGTCTTCTGCTGCAAATGTTATGGCAAGCTTCACTGAGTCATAGATAAGTAAGGCTCAGGGAATCCCTCCTCCCTCTTGACTTTGGCCAGTTGTTTCTTTTTTTTTTTTTTTTTTTTTTTTCTCTTAACATCTGAATGCCAAGTAGCAGCATCTGGTGTGGCAGCAGCCAGAAAAATGTACAAGTTAATAAGTAAAAAGAAAAGCAAAAATAAAGTTCAGAAAGAAGTAGGTGATTAGTATAGGTAAGAACTGTACTCAGTGTCTTAGTATTTTTTATTATTGATTTGGGCCAAATGAGCAGGGACATTTTCTTTTCTTTTTCTTTTTGTTTTTTGGGTTTTTTTTTTTTGGTCCTGAAGATGATTTATTTATTTATACATTTATTGGTGTTTTATAGTCTCACATCATAATGTAGTTCACTGTAATAGTGACATACGTGTACACAGCACCTGGTGAGCTTTCCCCCAGCTCCCTGCCCACTCTCTCCTTCCCCATACATGATACTGAGATTGGTGTTGGTATTCTCACATGTGTATATAGTGTCAGTGGAAGTGTTTCCTTCATTGATTCTTCCTCTCCCCCACTGCTTTGCCCAAGACCACCTCCCTGGCTCCACTGGGGTTTCTCCTCCCTTATCTAAAGTCCCTCTAATATTTCAATTACTCCCTAGCTTCCATATACAAGAGAAAACATATGGCCCTTCATTTTCTGAGAATGGCTAATCTCACTTGACATAATGATCTCCAGGTCTATCCATTTTCCTGCAAATGATATAATTTTGTTCTTTATTGCTAACCAACCCAAGTGTCCATCAACAGATGAGTGGATGAGGGAAATTTTCAAGTACAATTATCTCTGGGCTACTTTATTCCTGTCCTTGTTATTGCCCTCCAAAAGGGTCACATTTGCAAGCTGTACCAGATACCACCAGATCTGGTTCTCTCCCTGAGGCCTAAGGACACTCATCTTTTTCATCTTTTATTTTGATCATGGAAGTATTTTGCAGTTTGTCCCCAACAGTAAATTCCATTCCAATTCTTTGAGTCAGAGCAATGTTTTAACATGCACCAACATCAAGGTTGCTATTCTGCTGCCAGGGAGATGGGATATTTTTAGAGATTAGTGTAAAACATCTCAAAACCATATAAGGACCAGTGATGACTGAAAGAAGGTTTTCTGGGTGTTGAAAAATTATCACCCAAAAGTTGAGAGCTGTTCACTATTTTCACTTCCCAACAAGGTGAAACAGACCTAAGAAAATGGTTTAAATGGAAAAAAAGTGACAGTAAATGCTCTATGAAGAATATGTTGGAAGTGGTTCCAAAAGTTGGATGTGGAATCTTCTTCTAGGAAGATGTTAGACATTGAGCAAATTTGCATCAGTCTGGGAGAGTTTGGTTAAAGAGTGGCTAAGTAGGATCTATCTCCTTTCTCAAATAGGTAACTCACGGTAATACTGACCCAGGGGCTTCAAGATCCAAGTCTTTAGCTCTTCAACATAATTCAGAGTCAAGCATGTACAGTAGGCACTACTTTTTTGTGGTATTCAAATGCAATGGTGTTTTTAGTTGGCATTCAAAATTCAGTGGAAATAATTCTGGATATTTTAAAAAATTAAAGTAAAACAACTGAAAAATGTCTGAAATGTATACAACAATATATTTCCAGTGTCCTATAAAGGTACATGGTATTATCATCTCAGCTTTATAATTCACTTTGGGGACTTTATTTTCACATTCAGCAAATAGGCATTGAGCCTATAATTCAAGAATCTGTGCTAGGTGTTGTATATACCATGTGAATGAAGCATCCACCCTCCTTAAGCTTACAGTGTTCCGGAAATAGTGATGTTAAACAAACAAGCATGTAAGTTACAAATTGCAAAATACTAAGAAGGAAATAAAAATACCATGATGGAGAGTACCAGAGAAGACTGAAAGTAATCAGAAGCAATAATCCTATATCATTTTGGGGCTATACAAAAAGAGTCAAAATATTACTCTAATATAATAAGTTAAGCTCATCTATATGAAATTGCTGTTATTAGGCCATACATAAGCTATAAAAATAGTTCATTTGGGCAGTGTAATAAAAAGAAACTATGCCTTTGGAACTGAACTAGTTGGGAAAAGTAGTAAAAAGTAGTTTTAAAATAATCATATTCTGACTGGGTGTGGTGGTGCACACTTGTAATCCCCAGTACTTGGGAGGCTGAGACAGGAGGATCGCAAGTTTGTGGCTAGCCTCAGCTACTTAGTGAGGTCCTCCACAACTTAGTGCGACCCTGTTTCAAAATAAAGAATTAAAAATAGGGCTGGGAATGTAGCTCAGAGGTAGAATGCTCCTAGTTTCAATCCCCAGTACTGCAAAAAAGTTAAAATAAAATAATCATATTCTTTAGACATGCACATGCAAATAAACACACAAACCTAATATTTGTTGTCTTCTCCTCTTTTACTAAAAACCTGAAAAGTGGCAAAGGATAGAACAAAAAGAAAAAGCTTAAGGCAGGGCAGATTTTTGTAAGATGAGAAGACGGAGACCCAGAGACATTGAGTTTTCAGAAATTGTTCAATGATGCAGCAAGTGATAACTAACAACTGCTCATCTAACATGTCTTTCACTAGTATTTGACTCTACTCCAAAATGAAATTTGCCAATTACTTTTCCTTGCCTTTGTGTTTTTATATCTTATCAAAAGATGGCAGCCAGGTACAGTGGCACACACCTGCAATCCCAACTACTCAGGAGGCTGAGACAAGAGGATCACAAGTTCCAGGCCAGCACAGAATAACTTAGTGAGACCCTACTTCAAAATGAAAAATAAAATAGAGCAGGAGGTATAGCTCAAAGGGAGAGCATCCCTGGGTTCACTCCCCAGAAACATACACACACACACACACACACACACACACACACACACACACACACACACAGATGGCCTTGCTCAATTGTGGCTGAGACTGCTATGTTTCAGGCAAATTCCAAATTTCCTTTCCCTCAAGGACACACCACTAGACATCTAGACTACATTTCATGGCCTTTCTTGCAATTAGGTATGTCTATTCACCTGTGCTGTGGCAACAGAATGTGGGTGGAATTGATGTGCCATTTCCAGGCCAGGTTTAGTAAGTCCTTCCACATAGTCCTCCACACATTTTTTGCTCTGTATGTGTCAGTGAATAGAAATAATTTTAACGCACTAAGTCCCAAGTTTTCAATTCTGTGCATAGTTAAACAAAATTGACACAGGTGCATTAAAACAGGTTGAAAATTATCTAGAGCTTATATATACTTTGTACTTATTTATAAATACATACCCTTTTGCAAAAGCTCTACACATTCACCTATTATTTTTCTCAAAATAATAGACATCTGCCAGGCCTGGTGGCAAATGCCTGTGAACCCAGTACTTGGGAGATTGAGACAGGAGGATCATAGTTTCAAGGCCAGCCTCGGCAATTTAGCAAGATTATGTTTCAAAATAAAAATTTAAAAAAGGCTGGGGGTGTATCTTGGATCTCAGGTGTAATGCTCCCCCCGTGTGTGTGTGTGTGTGTGTGTGTGTGTGTGTGTGTGTGTATAAAACAATAATAATTATTTCCAAGTTACCATAGGTGGTATATTTGTTCTCAATTTAAGTCTTTTAGAGATCTCTCTCTCTATCTGGGATGATGGGACAAATGGTAAAGATCTTGGAGGAAGTTGGAGCCACAAGATTGAAGAAGACTGAATTTGGAATTACCATATGGAGAGTAACCAGACTAGAAACAGCTCTCTGAATTCTCTGGGGCAAATGATAAGTTTTAATTATATTAAGCCATGACATTTTTAGAGATTTTGTTGTTGTTGTTGTTGTTGTTGTTATAGCAACTGATATCACTTGTCCTAGCTAATATACTAATGCTTATTTTTAAGCTGCTTTTGTTGGTATTTGGCAAGCATAGCCTGAGTTAAGTGGCCTGGAACCTGTGACCCTTATTATTCTTTTCCGTATTACTTTTCTGTAATGCTATAATGAATTACCTCAAATGCAGTGGCTTAAAACAACACGAATGTATTATCTTACAGTTCTACAGGTCAGACATCCAACATGGGTCTCACTAAACTAAAATAAAGGTGTCTTTTATAAAGGCAGTAGGGAAGAGTCTGTTCCCCTCTCCCTTTTCCAGCTTCTAGAGACTGCCCACATTTCTTGACGTGTCACCTGCTTCCATCTTCAAAGCTATCAATGGCAATCAAGCCTCTCATTACACGCTGTCACTCCAACACTAGCACTTCTTCCTTCCTTGACATTTATAAGAGCCCTATGATTGCACTGGGCTCACCTGAACAATCTCCTTTCAAAGTTGTGTTAATTATCACTCTTAATTCCATCTGCAACCTTAATTCCCCGTTTCCATGTCCTGATATAGTCACAGGTTCTGAGCATTAGGACACAGACACCTTCATGGGTCCATTATTCTGCCTGCCACTGAAGGATCCCTTAACCTTAAATTGAAGATGAGCATCTTTGCCCAATCTCAATAATGTTCTGATATCTCTAATATCACTCAGTAGAAAGTTAGTATGCATCTTAAAAATACTAAAATGACACTTGCTACCAAATGTCATTTAAAATAATTAAGGATAAATGTACCTAGTATTACATATTCATTATTTAATTTGTATATTCTTTAGAGTTCAATATTTTTGCAAGATAGAATTTAATCATATTGGAACCACATTTTAGGATAGTCTCATCAACTAAGGTGAAAAAATTAAGAAAAGTAATGCTGCGAGCATCTTTGTTTCAATAACTAAAAGTTATTCAGAGGGTCAGTCTTTGCATTTTTTCAAAACTCTAATTAGAAATCTTTCCAGCTCTGTGTGTGTATACATTTATATGCTCAATCATATATGTGCATGCATTTCACACATGAGAATGCCCCCTTCCCAGAGAAAAATAAGTTGAGAAAGAAAAAAGTGGAGACTTGAGCCAAAGTTATAATGAGAAAAGACACTACAAAAATAACATTGTGGTTTCTGTGGGATCCCATATTTATCCTCTCAGATGCTTCCAGAGCAAACATAGTCCATTTATAAATGAAAGGAGGATTTTGCTGTCAACCTAGAAGCTCCACCTGAGATCTGGGGAGGAAAAGCCCCACCCTGGCTCTTTTAGTCTCTTACCTCATTGCTCAGAGCAAACACCTCCACCCTGAAAGCCATTCTTGGTGTCTGAAAGTGTGGACTGAGGTATGTATGCTCATCTTTGCAGTACAGAAAAGGAAAGGAGGGTTAGTATTAAGACAGATGGTTTCAACATTGTCATTTTTCTAACCTCAACAATCATATCTTAAGTGAGATTCATTCGGAATCAGAGATCATACTTTCATGTATTTGAGATTTAGGATGGGGTACAAATACCTGTGCTATTCACAAGTTACATGAGTCCTTCAGGAGGAATGGAAAGGGAAAGTCAACAGAAGGAGATATGCTCCACACCAGTCTCCAGAGGGCCAAGAATACAGTAGAAAAAAAAAAAAAAAAAAAGAGCAGCAATTAAGCAGAAGTGGATTTGAAGCCCAACTTCACTATACTTAGTGTCTTGCCATGAACAAATCCCAAAAGTCTTTTGACCCTGAGTTTTCACCTTTAAGAAGTTGATTGTCATTCCTGCCTTTAAGGAAAGATCTTTGAAATGACTAAGAATATGTCTGTGACAGGACCTAACACAGGGCTTGGCTCATGGTAAGTACTTACAAACATGGAAGTACATTTTTACGTCTCTTCTCATGGGTCTGAACCTACATGCTCTCAGAACTATTCCTCACCCTCCTCTTCCTCTCTGCTGTAGAGGTCACAACCCCCTGTAGGCTCCCTTCCGCAGGTTTCCATATCACCAGGCTTCTGGCTGGGTTTCACCCATGGGAAATGCTATGCTAATTAGAAGGCAGGGGTTTCAAGGAGAATTCAAAGCGTTTCACTCACCCCTCCGCCTCCCTACTTTTTCTTCATGGTTTCCCCTCCTAGCAGACAGCACCACCATGATTCCAGCTTTGGTTAGGTGATCTCAGCCCTCTACACATGGTTAATACCACCTTCTTCCTGATGAAGGAGGGAGATGGCTAACCTTTGAGCTAGCTCACTGACGCCCCTGTGGCTTGGTTAGGCTGCTCTCTGCGTTAGGGGCCCTGTTGTAGATACTCAAAGTGGTTTCTGTTTTTCTGGCAGGACTTTAATATAGTTCTTCTCCTCTTTCCTGAGAAGTGACAGTAGAGGGAACAATGTAACAGTTGGGGAACTTAGCCTGCCCTAGATTTAATTAATCCTGGCAAACTTTGCTATTATTACCATCTTATTCTTTAACTCTTATGGATTTCAATCCTAATTTTTACTTACCCATCGCCTTCTCCAAGTGACAATTATGATCTAGTCATCTATGCAGAAATAAAGTACCAAGAATCACCTACCATTAGAGGGTGGTTTGAAGGATACCAGGGGTCTCTCCTAAATGGAAGAGCTGGTTGGTTTAGCTGTTTGTCCTCCGAGAGGTCAGAGAGTATTTCAAACGGGTAAAATAACTCGGAGAGCAGGTGGACAATATTGGAAGTATTAAGTATTAAGTACCTAGTAAAACGCCAAATGTTTATGGGGCATTCTACTGACATCATTCAGGCGTCTGCACAGTTACACTTCTGAGAAGTTGTCCCTGAGCACACGGTTTAGAATGCTACTATCACCATCATCATTACTCTCTTTCCCATCACCCTGCAGCATGTGTGAACGCTGGATTTCACCTTCACATTTATTCTTTTATCATCTGTCACCTATGCTAGCACAAAAGGTTCCAGAGTTCTAAAGCTTTGTTTCAAGTCAAGAATTTATAACTAGGAAACATGTAGATATGTGTTTCTTTTTCTTTTCCTTCCTTCCTTTCTTTCTTCCTTCCTTTCTTCCTTCCTTCCTTTCTTCCTTCCTTCCTTCCTTCTTCCTTTCGTGTACCTCCAAGCCACACTCTCAGCCCTTTTTATTTTTTTATTTTTATTTGTCTTTTTTTTTAAACAGAGTCTCACTAGGTTGCTGAGAGTTTCACCACTTTCTGAGGCTGTCCTTGAACCTGCGATCCTCTTGTCTCAGCCTCTCAAGTACTGGGATTACAGGCATGCGCTACCACACCCAGCTAGCATGTGTTTCTTGAATGAGTGGATGTGAGGATGCAGAGTGCCATGAGCCTGGATCTGCCTTCTCCCAACTTCACACCCCTACTTCAGCCAAGTGTTTACTACTGACTTCTATCTGTGAATCCCAAGTTAACCACCAGGAGGCCTTTATTATGCTCTAGCAAAAGCATGTCCTCATTTCAAGCAATGAGCTGTTGCCACTTTTAAGACCCCCCCCCTTTTTTTTTTCTTTTGCTTTGTAAAGTAGCTTTACTGAGATATAATCCATATGCTATAAACTTCAATTTTTAAAATGCACAATTCAGTGACTTTAGTGTATTTGCAGAGTTGTGCAACTATAACCATCTGGAATGAAACCCTATACTGATTAGTAGTCACTCTTACCCCCAGGTTGCCCCAACCCCTGGTACCCACTAATTTGTTTTCTGTGTCTATGGATTTGCTTTTCCTGCATATTTCATATAAATGGAATCATATATGACCTTTTGTGACTGCCTTCTTATACCTAGCATAGTGTTTTCAAGTTTAATTCATTTTACAAATGTATCTATCAGCATTTCTTTTTATTGTCAATTAATATTTAATTGTATGGACATACTTTTCTCAGCAGTTGATAAGACATTTGGGTTGTTTCCATTGGTTGGTTATTATGAACAAGCTGTTATCAACATTTGTGTACAAGTTTTTATCTATTTTCTTTCTTCTCCCACCCCTAGTTTTAATAAAGTATAACTGACACATAAAAATTGTACATATCATGTGCTAAACATGATGTTTTGTTATTTAGTCATCCCAGTTCATCTTGGTTTGTCTCTTTAGTTCTTGCTGCGTTTTTGCTTCCCAAATATCTCCCTGGACCTTTCCACCTATGCTTTGCTTGTCTATTTGCCTGAATACCTGGCTAGCCCCTGACTCAATGTTTTAGACTAGCAATGCATCCATAGATATGTCTTGGTATCTCACTCTTGACCTAACTGCTATCAACACCTAACTTGACCCTAATTCTTGATTTTCCATATATATATATATACATTTCCTGTTCCATGTATCCCAGTGCTTGCATGTTAAAATAACAGAGGAAAGAGAAGGCACAGAGAGAAAAATAGGAAATACTAAAGATGAAGTACTCTCTGTGCTATCATTGCTATCATTTTGTCTTGGATTGAACTTTAGCAAGAGCACCTTGAGTTCTAATCTATTTGCGCTGATGACACACTGTATAACCTTGAGGAAAACTATCCGAGGGTGTGATCTAGCCTGACCCAATGTAACTGTGGCACAAAAAGCAGAAGCCCAATGCTAATGCTGAACTGCACATTCCAAGAGGAGCTTCTAATCCTGGACTGATAAATAACAAGTAAAATTAGCCCTGCTAATCCTTGGCTGCTGCAGGCTTTGATGATGCACCCATGCTGTTGAAGCAACACCTTTCTCCATTCCTTCCTTCGCAGCCTTTTATGCTTGGGAACAACTTCATTAGGCGGCCCGTTTCCTGGGCTAATACACCCCTTGCTGGAATGGTAAAAACTTGACCTAAGAGTTAGGAAACGTGGATTCCTGGTCCAGGCCTGACACTCATTGGCTGTGCAATTTGGGACGTTCACCTGTCTATGTCTTACTGTTCTCATTTCTAAATGAAAGGTTTGGACTTAGATGATGTTGGAAATTATTTCAAGCTCTACAATCCCATGCAACCTAGAAAATAAGTAAGAGCACTAGTATATGTGGAGCTTGAGCCTCACGAACACTCAGAACAGTGCCTTGACTGTGATATGGTAAGAGAAGCCCTGGAATCCCTTTTCCAATAATCCACTTTAGCTTTATAGGTTCTATAAAAATCAAGAGTTGGAGAAAGGTCATCTCGAAACTGCCATATTTCTCTGAGGTCTTATAAATCCTGTTTCTGTGACTATAGAAAGTCTGTTTGCCTGGCATATACTTTGGGCAAGTTTTAATTTCGTTGAAAACAGATAACTACACAGTGACACTTGGAATTTTGGTGAGAGAGGTAGGTATAAAATTCTTTTTACCTGGGAGACTGAGACCAGAGGATCTGGGTTTGCCGCCATCCTCAGCTACTTAGGCCCTTTGCAACTTAGTGAGACCCTGTTTCAAAATAAAGAACAAAAAATAGGACTGGGGTATAGCTCAGAGGTAGAATGACCTGGGTTAAATCCCAGTACCACAAAAAAAAAAAAAAATCTTTTTACCTTGATAAGCATTTTCTTATCTAGCAAATTTCAGGATGAGAAAATTATTATTTTATTATGAATACATAGGTAAATAATTTATAATAGAAATACCAGAAAACAGAGTAGGAGCTAAATAATTTATAATAGAAATACCAGAAAACAGAGTAGAAGCTAACATGAATATGTAACTTAATGTGACCACTAGTGTCATACCATAAGACAGATTTCATCCTTGATGAAAGGTGGTCCCAGCTGGAAGCAGTGACACACACCAATAATCCCAGTACTGGGGAGGCTGGCCAGGAGGATCATAGGTTTGAGGCTATCAGTGCATGGTAACTTAGCAAGACCTTGTTTTGAAATAAAAACAAAATAAAATAGGGCTGGGGTTGCATCTCAGAGATAGAATACTACTAGGTTCAATCCCCAGTACCACAAAAAAAGAGAGAGAGAAAGGGAGAGGGAGAGAGAAAGGAAGGGAAGAAGGAAGGAAAGAGAGAGAGAAGGGAGAAGAGAAAGAAAGATAAAGAAAAGAAAAAGGTCCAAATGCATCCAGTCCTTGCCTTTATTTTCCACATTTTCCAAATTGCACCCAATCCACCTGTTCAACTGGAGCTAATGTCTCTAAGAATGATTGAAGAGGTTTTTTTGTTTTAACTAAGCTCAATATTATTCTCACAGGTGTATCCCTTTTAATTAACTTTGATAACAGTTCATCTCTTAGCTGTATTATAAGATATTAATTGAAATTAGATTAAGAATCATAAGTAATCATAAGTGCATGAAATGTCTTCTTCAAGTTTCTATTATTTCAACAGGGAAAAATGGTACTCTTATAGAAAAAAAAAGCATAGGGTAAGATTTCCCATTTCTTAAATGGAAAGCATGTGAAGCAGGATATGGTGATGCATGCCTGTAATCCCAGTAGGTAGGAGGCTGAGACAGGAGGCTTACTGGTTTGAGGCTTGTGCTTGGTAATGTAGCAAGACCCTGTGTCAGAATAAAAAGATAAAAAGGACTATGAGTGTGGCTCAGAACCAGGGACTATGGGTGTGTTCCTGGGTTCAGTTGCTAGGAAGGGGGCAGGGCAGGCAAACATCTTTGCTTTTCTCAAGGAGAAAGCCTGCCATGATCATTTCAAGGAAGGTGTTTATAAAAGCACAGTGCTGGGAACATAGTAGATCCCTGGCACATGAGTCTCTCCCTCCTTCCTTTCTCCACTTGACAAGTGGCTTCCCAGACAACCCTCAAGATAATCCTGAATCCTGAAAGCTCTAAATGCCCTCCATTCTATAATTCACTATGCCTCTGCACAACACCCAATAAATATCTCTATGCCTCATATGCCCTTAGGCAATTCATTTTATTTCTTCTAGTGTTTAAACAGATGAAAGCACAAGACACACAGAGTCAAGATGCAGCATGCTTTAAGGATTCTGCCTTATGGGTGTCTATTTTCAAGGTGTGAGCTCTGAGAACATGTTGTGTATGGCAGTGAGTGTTGCTTATACAGTTTTCCTGGTTTGGGACCTTTCCTATCTCCTAGGATAGTGAAGTTGCAAAGCCAAAGGTAGAGATCAGCACTGTCTGTGAAGCACACCTACAAAATCTGCTGTTGAGCTGCACAAACTTGCAGGATTAACAGACTTCTAGCCTTCTCCAATTCATCAACTCTAACCAAGATTATTGAATTCCATTCTCTCAGTTGTCGATTTATGCTTTGCTAGTTTTCTTTTTAATAAAAACTAAACTGTCCAAGAATATGCTTAGCCTATTTATGTGTTGATTTACAGCGCTAATATGTTTAGTTTGTTTGCTACAGTCATTCTTTTATCACAAAAGGTTGGGATAGCTTTTACAAAAATATTTGATTAATCATGCATCTTTGTTTATGATTATAATGCACCAATTTAAAATAACACCCTAATGCACATGATGTCTTTTCACAAACATAACAAAGTCAATCACTAAACTGAACCTAAGAAGGAAGGAGGGCGAGGGAATGGGGTGGGAATTGGGGAAGGGTTATGAGAAATGTGTGCATGTATGCCTTTAGCAGCTTGTACCTAACAAAGATGTATAATTACAATGCACCAATAAAAAAATTAATAAAAAATAAAATAAACAAATAAATTTTAAAAAAAGAAATATTTGATTAACCTGAAAGAAGAAAACCAGGCAAAAATAAGAAAGAATACCTGACATCAGGGTTAATTTGGTTGCTGTGAATGGACCTCTCAGCGCCATAGAAGTACACCAGTCTGTGGAAAAGAGATAAAACAAGTTCTAAACAAAATGGTACATGGGCTTTACATAAGAAACACAGTATTTAATGGACAAAATCTTCAATATATTTTCATCATATTAAGAAGTAGGTTTCAGATGGCTATGTTTGATGGTAGCTTTTTATAAAATGCTTACAAGGATATAAGATTAAAGAACAACTTTGCGTGTGTATGATATTAGAAAGCATATTTTGAGTGTGCATGATATTTAAAAATGTTGAGATCAATTCCAAAATGCAGTTGATCCAAAGGAAGAATGCAGAGTGCTAAGAGATGGGAAAGACTCGTGTCTTAATAACCTACTCAGAGCTCTGCTTCTCTCAGCTCAGCTGCCAAAATACAATACAATAGTCTAAGACCCAGAAGACTGGGCATCTACCCTAGGAATGAGCCCTAAAGCTTTGAAAATCAAATGAGCAAGGACCAGTGGATTAGGGACCCACTTCAGGCTCCAGCCTGAACTGAAGACTGCCCCACCTCTGTATAGGATTTAGCTGTATTTTTTATAGGACCATTGTATTAGAAATCTTCACAATGATCTGACTTTATTTAAGCAAACTAGAATATGCTGCAGGAAGCTTTCCTGACCCCATGTTCTGAGTAAGCCTTCCAAGCATATATCCCCTGATGACAACTCATTAGCCTGTAGATGTGATGAGGCAGTTCATGTTTTTACTCCCCTCCAGACAAAAAGAGAGTAGGAAATACATCAATTTTTTTATTATGATACCTGCTGTGTCTAGAATATCACCTGATTTCATATCTATCCTCAGACCCACTTGCTAAATGACTAAATACATGGATAGTGCTATTCTTCCAATATTGTCTCATAACTATTTGGTAAATGATCATTCTATTCATCAGGAGTGAGCTGGTATAGTGTGTATGTTGGATATAAGAGATATGACATCATTTCATCTTTAAAACCACCCAATGAGAGAAATATGCTTATTATCTCCATTGATTGATGAGAAAACACCAAGAAGGTGGATAAATTGACTTTTGTTAAGTGATGAAGCCAGAATTCGCTCTTGGCAGCCTGGCTCCAAAGTCTACAGTCTTCACCTCCAGGTAGTAGGAGACCTACAACCAAATTACTTTTAGGGATCTTAATAATCTCACCCCTCACACAATATCCACCTCCCTACAATTTTACTACCTTTTATTATTGGTAACATATTGTTTTAACCTGCCTTTCTTTGATAAGAAGCTGAGACTGAATATTGCTTCATTGTTTATTTGTTATTCTTTAGAAAATTAGAACATGCTTGTGGAGAAAGAAAAAAACAGGACCAAGAAATAGATCAAATAGAAAGAGTTCAGGGTGGACCAGTAGACCTAACAAACTAAACTAACTAAAGTGCTGCCCAAGGGGATGTGAGAGAAGGTGCCAATGTCAACTGTCTCTATCATTAGGGTGATCATTAATTGACCCTCCTGGCCAGTCCTCTTCGGAGAAGAAGAGACCACTGTTACTAATTCCATGACGACAACAGGCACAAACCAAGTCTATCCCAGACACACTGAATGTAGAGTCACCTTACCTATTTTTTACCTTAGCATCAGGCCAGTTTTAGTTTCTGAGCTGTGGTGACTGCTACTGGTTACCCCAAATAGTTTTATTCGGCATATGATGTGGATTACATTTGTTTGTTTAACATTCCAGGAATTGCACAACTATTTGTACTGTCCCTTTCAATATATCCTCCTGGGAGACTACACCTATCCCAATGATGTTGCAATTGTTCAAAATATTTTTCGTAATTCTATTTGGCATTGCCTTCTGAATCAGCTAATGGCCTCTTTAAAAAAAAAATCAATCTGAACACGTCATGTTAATCTTTTTATACCACTTAGCTTCTTGCATGTAGAGACACTTAATAAATATTTGCTGAATTCGGTGTAATGGAATTAAGTTCCAAGACTCTAAATTACTCCCAGAGAATGAAGATCCATTACCAGTGAGTTTATTCAGTAGGACATAATTCAGGGGGGAAAAAAAGACTGAAAAGAAATGTACATAGATATGATATTAACAATGCTTATCCCTAAGTTATAAGACAAAAACCAAAGCTATCAATATGAATATGTACTACCTGGAAATTATCATTTTTTTATTTTTATATACCATGCCTCAATTAATTATAAATAATTTCTCAAATATGTTACCCAGTCTTACCACTTGGGGAATATGTGCACAACTTTCAAAAGTGATTACTTCGAAAGGAGCAACACACATTTAGATGAGTACATTCTGTAATGTTTGCTTTAAAAAAAGAATCCACTGCTTTATAATCATGCTTCTATTTTAGATATTTTTGTGAATATAAGTCATGACATGGATCCTATGAGGAACATGCTTTTAAAAATAAGAGAAATAAACAGATGACACTCAGGGTCAGGGCATGTCGCCAGCTGCCTGGGGAGTAGTCTCCAGAGCTCCTCTGTCCTACCCCAGAATGGAACAGAGCAGCGACAGTGGCTCGTGCAGAAGGCCCCTCAGAAGAAGAGCATGGATCTTTGCCCAGCCAGAGATTTAGAGACGAAGAACACATGTTATCATTCCAGTTTTACAGAATGAAATTGAAGCATTACGTTCCAAAGATTTGCCTCTTTCTGTGGTGTACTGCGGGCCCCTTGAGCTTTCAGACCGGTGTGTTGAGAGGGCATACACAGGACCCACATCAATACACATATATTTCTGTCAACTGCATAACCAACTAAAACAGCCACACCCTCAACACAAACTGCCCCTAAACCGAGAGCTAATTAAACACAAACAGAGTCGTTATCACTCACCGCTGGATGGAGTGGTGTATGGTAAGGGTGTTCTGAGCCAGAATGTCCGTGTCAATAATGAGGCTTTCTGTGCAGAGAACTTTCTGAAACGTGTTGATGGGAGGACGGGAGAGGGAAGGGGGAGCACTGTGGCTGGTGGCTAAGAATGCCAGGCCATCCCAAGACCGCGGTGATTTAGGTTGAAGGAGGCCATTTTCCCAGCGCCTTCTGAGCCGGGGGCCACTGGAAGGGGGCCATGTTCAGAGCAGATGTTCCCGTGTGACTGCTGCTTTCTCTGTGGGTGCATGAGGGACCAGGCTGAGGAGGAGGTGGGGACAGCGGGAAGCCAAAGCCAGTTCCCCTCTCCCAGTGGAAAGGAGAAGCGTGCTGCCTGTCGTAAAAAGAAAACATTGTAAAGTGCCTGTTTATGTGCTGAAGTAATTTCTAATTACTGGAGGCAGGGAGCGTGGTCTGGTGCGGTTAAAGGAGGGAGCTCGGCACAGGACACTGGCCATTCTGTTCTTTCTGCCCCTAGCCTCCTCGTGTGACTGACTACAAGTCACCTCACCTCCTCCCTCCTAGAACTCCCAACTATGTGATTTGGATACAAATTCCCATTCACTCAGTACTTAGCATTTAGCAGGCCTCAGGCCCTTTCAAAGTTCAGGATAATTAATAGCATCCTTTTGAGGCTGGAAATTATTATTATGAAGCTGATGGTGCTTTCGGCTGATGCTGCTCAGAGACACACAGAGTTCAAGTGATCTCCCTCCAGGGGCTGGAATCCCTAAGTGTGGGCAGGAGTTAATCTTGGGCTATCACCACTCAACCCCACACCCTCCTAGACCACACCAGGGAACTCACAGGGTGCTCTGAGGATAAACGAGTGTTTATTCAGTCTTTGGGAGAACTCAGATTAGGTGTTAAAGAAATACAAAGCATTTCTAGTACAGATGGGGGATTTATTCTCTCAAAGCCTCACAGTGTTCCCGAGTCCTCAGCTCACTGGTAGAGCTACCTCCTGGCCATCTCCTCTCCACCGGAGACTGTCATAAGTACAGACTGTTGGAACTAGGTTGGATCACAACACCTTCATTTTATTTGTTAATTTTTCTCTAGAAAAAAAAAATTACAGCATCCTTCTCGAGAAATAAAGTGTAGATGATCAAAAAGTACAGAGTGAAGAACTGACAATGAAAAGAGAATAATCCTTCCTCAATATTTATTCTTTACCCATCCTGGCTGCCTACAATCAAATTTACCAGCGCCAAACACTGTCCAGTTTCTTCTTTGTCCTCCCAAGCAACCACAAAATAATGATTAATAATATTTGGGAGGCCAGAAAACCTAGTCTGACCCCCCAGCCCCATCATTTCCCAGCTATACAACTTGGCCACATTCTTTAACCTCTCTAAACTTCAGTTTCCCCATCAGTAAAATGGGAGTAATTATAATGCCTACCTCACAGAGATATTTTGAAGATTAAATAAGACACCCACTTGGTACAGTTAAATAAAGATTAGTCATTATTTTTAGGAATATACACAGTCCTTTATTTTGCAAAATAGGATCATTCCGAGCATGAGTTTTGCCAAGTGCCTCCTTATCCCAACTTTCTGCAGTGGCCAAAAGAACTTCTCCCTGCATTAGTTTGTAAAGAAGCACTAACATTCAGAATATCAGACCCTGTCCAGAGGAGTCAAAAAGACTACATTGAACAGTAAGGGTAGATGCCAGGCAAAAAACGATAGGTGAGTATTGGCTAAATATTAGCCTTGCTTCAGGAGCAACTTTATTCTTTTCTGCTTTAGCCAAAAACTTTAGTTTCTTTAGAATGTTTCATCATTTTAATAGTACTTCAAAAATGTGTGTATATATATATTATTGATTTCTGGCTTTATTGCTTTGTGTCAAGGAACATGCTCTCTATGACTTCTATCCTATGGAATTGGTTAAAAATTACTTTAGCCCAGTGCCTGATTGGATTTTTTGAAAATATACCATGTGTACTTTGAAAGAATGAATAACCTGCAGTGACTGGATGCATGCTTGTAATATGGTCATAAAATTAGGTTTTTAAAACTATGCTGTTGAAATTTCTAAGGCTTCAAAGATTTTTGCTGCTTCTTCTATCAATTATGAAGAGGAGTGTATTAGAGATTTACCATTTTTTTTTTTTTATTGTTTGGTTTGTCAGTTCGGGTGGACTCAATGATTTCCAGTTATCCTTGTACTTCTATCCAGTCAAGTTCCACTACCATCTCCTTATACACTTCATGGTTTAGTCTCTGCCTACGCTGTGGTACATTAACTAATGATAGCACCAGTGGTTTTTTTGAATGCCACATGATAGAATGCTTTTTCCTTATCACCCTGATAAACTGTTCAGATTATTTCCTTTAATGTGTATTTAAAATTTGTGTATCATTTAACTGTTATTTAATTTAATGCATGTTTTAAAAATAGAAAACCAGTACCTCAAACCAAAAATGTCATGGATTTATTGCTTGAAATAGAACTAAAATTATTCATTTAAGCTTTTTAAAGTGAGAAAACTTTTTAAAAAGTTTTTAGGGAATAAGACTATGAATTACACTAAAATATGACAAAAATATCTTGAAGATAGCTAACAAAAGACAGGTTTAAAAGACCTTAAACCAGGTAATAAATTTTAAAAAACCCTATTTCACAATGAGAAGCATGTCTTTCAATTGCTGGATGCTGCCATGCACCCTGTGGGCAGACAGCAAATACAGGGCTGCCCCCCTTATAATTCTATAGTAGGGTTTGGGACTAAAGCCAACATTATAGACTAATAATGGTTTTAAATGTATTGAGTTATTTATACCCTACATTTTTGCAGAAACTATGTCAAGTGTTATCTAGGAATACACTTAATTACTACCTTTATATATTCACATGGGGCTTTTTAAAGACTCACTTTATGTATTTAATGTATTGTCACTCTGAAACTACCAAGTTTAGACTGTTGATTTCAGGTTGAACCTATGCCCTCTGTTTCAGTCAGCATCCTCACTACTCTGACCCAAAATACCTGATGACCACAGCTTAGAGGAAGGAAGATTTGTTTGTTCACAGCTCTGGAGGTTTCAGACCATGTTAGGCTGGGTCATATCTGTGGAGCTCAGGGCATGGCAGCAGGAAGCAGAGAGAGAGGGGAGGGGACGAGTGACGTTGTGCCCAAAGCCACAACCCCAGTGACCTGCCTCCTCCAGCCGCTGCCTACCTGTTTACCTGATTACTCAATAAATCCATTAATCCACCAATGGATCTATCCAGGGATGAGTTTAGAACCCCTGTGATTCAGTCATTTCATCTCTGAACACTGTTGCATCGTCAGTACATGTGCTTTTCCAGGGTTAGGGTTCTAAATCCAAACCTTAACACCTCTCTATCCCTGGATTTGGGGCTATTTTATCTGTTGTACAGGAATGAAATAAGTGAGGGGGTTGGCTGTGGTTTTGCTATGGGATCACTTATGGATGTTAATTTAACCATTCCTAAGGTCACAAACACAAGTAATAGAGAATTTCCAATAGTTTGGTAATTTTAACCCCAAAGAATTTGGCTACAACTCTCCAATAGTATCATAGCTTATATTTGTAAAGTCTTTAAAAGTTGCAAAGCACTTTCACAGACACCGTTTAATTTAAACTTCACACTGCCGCCTTGTGAATAGATCAGGTGTGGTTATACAGTGTGTGCGAGTATCCTAGGAGAATTGTAATTTTGATTTTGAAATTGCAGAGCTATCTTTTAGGACGTGGAGCATTTGAAAGCAGATGGTACATTTCAGGAGAAAAATGGGTTTTATCTTTAGGAAGGGCCTGTCTTTGTTCTGGGGGAGCACTGTCAAGTAGATGTAAGGCAGTACGTAATAAACAGTTCTTTGGAAATCCTGTTAGATTGAAATGTTAAGAATTTGGCTGCAGACTATAAAATAAGTCTATTACTAAGACTGGAACTAACTCCAAAGATTCAGACAACTTTTTATACTTGTTTTAAATTTCCTTGAAAAACATTGCATTCTCTTGAGACAGTGTCTGTGGCCTTACCTAAATACTAGCTCATGAGAAAGAGGTAAATGACTACAAACAAGGTTGATCCTGTCTTTCACATCATCCTAAAAAGACTGTGAAATGCACTCAGCTGATGTGTGGAGTGCACTGGTTAAACCAATGACTTCTCAAACTGTAGTGTCAAGAAGAGCTTCATAACCCAGGCAGCAGGCTTTGGTACACATACAATGAACAGTTGTGGCTGCCATGTCTATGCTACTTGGAACAGGCTGCAACTTGAAGATGTGGGGTGGCATTTCCATGAAGAAAATAAATCTCTTACCATCATTATTCACCTTAGTGAATAAAATGAAACTTGTGACAGTTCTTGAATATGCTCAGAGTTTGGGTCTAGAAATTTCTGGACACAATTACAAGCAAAGGCGACTCACCATGGAGCTAATGCAGCCTAATCTCCAAGTTTCTTCACTGTATCGGGCCCCTTCAAAGCTATTGAGAGGAGGTTTAGAAATGTGTATGCATGGTCATATGATTTAAAATTTGCAAAGACAAGGTATTTGTGTGTTCTTTTTTCTTACGGAAGGCCCCAAATTATACAAACTTCATTTCCCACAGAACCTAAATCTGTCCTGATTCTAAGGTAATCTATGTTGTACTTTTGTTACCACCAAGCAGTCAATAGTTCTGTTAAGTATTGCAGCTTTGTCCTGGCTATTATTGGGAAGAACGAAGGGAGACTGAGTCCATATGTGTCACAGGTATGTAGTCATGACAGTGTCCTGCAGAATCTGGTTATGAGGTTGATCTCCTATGGAATCTTGTTATGAAGTTGACTGGAGGAAAGTGAAGCAACGTCTGGGATGACAGTTGGGAGCAGATGACTATGGTCTTAGACGGAAGGTGTGGGCCAGCACAAGAGCCGCCCAAATCAAATATACTCACCACCATCTCTAGATAAGTTAGAGGAAGGCCTTTAACAACCCTTTTCATGTGTGGAAAGACTATTGGAGCAATGCTCATTTTAGAGATTAGAAGAACTAAAGAAAAGCAAATAACTTGATCAGGAGTGTGAAACTAGTTAACAGAATTTACAGGAATAGAATCCAAGTCACTCTGCTTTCACAGCCAGTTTCCTTCATCCTGAAAGTGGTACCTGATGGGCCAGAAGTTCCCTGAGCAAAAAGAAAAAAGCAATTTTAAATTCATTGCAGTTGTTCTTTTAGTGAAATACATACTTATTTGCATGAAGTGGTTGGCAACAAATTTCAAACTAGACTTCTCAGTCACGGCTCTCTTACTCCATACCACTATCTGATTCCATTTCTAAGAAAATAAAAAGAAGGCAAAGTCAATCTGTGTGACAAATCAGAAAGTGACTGAGGAGGGGGTCAGGGAAATTTGGAGGAAAGGGGGCAAAGAGGACTCTTCTTATTCTATATCTGATTACAATCAAACTAAACACCTAAGTGCTGTATGTTTCATTGTGTATTAATTAGACCTCAATAAAAATATAAAACAAGACTAGCCAAGCCCCCCCCCCACAAAATAAAAATTAAGTTAAATGTAAACCCTGTTCCTCTGGAGAGACATGAGTAAAGGCTCTTAAGTCTCAGGGAGGTACAACTCCGTTCTTCCTGTGGCAAGGAACAGCGTTTCCCACCCCTATCTGTGCGCCTTTTATCTCCCATGTCACTAAGGAACAATGCCACTGGCAGACACAGGATGATTATCAGGCAAAATAATATTATTACTAGAAAAAGCTAGCAAATGTTTTCAGCAAGATCCTTTCCCAATCATGGGGTCACACTGCTGTTCCCTCTCTCTTCTGATACTCCAGTCTCTCTGAGATGCGTTGTTTTTTTCTTTCTTTCTTTTTTTTTTTTTTATAAACTCTAATATGACCCAACTATTCTAGGTTCTGTGAGTTTCGGTTCTTTAGTACTCTGGCTGAACAGGACTAATTCCAAGTAAAGTACAGACTTGGTTTCTTCTAATTTTAAAAATTTGCACACTAACTACCTTATTGCTTTTTTTTAAAATAAATGTATATATTTACTCTGAATATGAAGGAAATAAATCCACAGAATTCTTCTCAGAGAAAGAGTCCATCTAGTTAAAATGTCAATTCTCCCCAATAGTGGTACATATTTTAATATAACTTCAATGAAAACCCCAGCATAGAAATTGACAACCTGATTCTAAATTTTATATTAAAAATAAAAGGTCTAGAAAAGTCTAAATCATTTTGAAAGAGAAAAACAAGGCTTGGAGTCTTGCACTGCTTAATTTGAAAAGCTACAATAATTAAGACAGTATACTATTGGTATCAAGATAGAAAAATAGATCAACAAAATAAAATGGAAAACTGAGGTATAGACTCATGCATATTTGGTCAATTTGTTAAAAAAATATGCAAAGGCAATTAAGGGTTCATTAAAACAATCAACAGATAATGCTGGAACAAGTAGAATCCATATGGAAAGAATAAAAAATAACTTTGATATAAACCTTTCACCACATATAGCAGAGCATGCTGGTGCATGCCTGTAATTCCTGTACTTGGGAGACTGACATAGGATCACAGGTTCAAGGCCAGTCTGGGCTACTTAGCAAGACCCTGTTTCAAAATTAAAAATAAAAAGGGCTGGGGGTATAGCTCAAAGGAAGTGTCAAGTAACCCTAAGTTCAATCCCCAGTAAAACAAACACACACACACACACACACACACACACACTCAAAACGAAGCATAACTATTAGGCAAAACCTACAGCTAGAAAATTTCTAGGAAAATATTTGGTCAGATGAAGATTTCTTAAATCACTTAATCATTATTTCACCATGATAAAGCCTATATACGTAAATGTATACACAAAGTGTATTATATGTGAAATTAAAAATATATGAAATGGGCAGGGCATGGTAGTGCATACCTGTAATCATAGCTACCTGGGATGCTGAGGCAAGAGGATTCCAAGTTCAAGGCCATCCTGGGCAGTTTAGCAAGACCCTGTCTCAAGTCACAAACTGGACAAAAATATTTGCAAAGCATGTTATCTGGCAAAGTGCTTACATTTCAACTGTATAAAAAATTCCTACAACTCAATAATAAGTCAATTCAATAAAAATGTGGAAAAATGTTTGGACAGTCACATCAAAAGAAGGTAGACAAGTGACCAATAAAATGCAGTTAAAGATACTTAGCATCATTAGTCACTAGGGAGATACAAAATTAAGCCACAGTGAAGTACCACAGAAACCAACTAGGATGGCTAACATTAGAAACACTGACAATAACAAGTGTTGACACGAATGTAGAGCAGCTCCAACTCTCATAAATTTCTGGTGGAAATGAAAAATGGTATATCCACTTTGGAAAATGGTTTAGTAATGCCACAGCATAAGATTTTACCAAGAGAAATTAAAGCATATTTCCCAAAAAGAACTGGATATGCTGTTCACAAGACTATTATTCATAATAGCCCCAAACCAAAAAATACCCAAACATCCACCAACCAGAGCATGACTAAGCAAATTTTGATATGCTTGTTTATAAACAATAAAAAATAAAATATGGATCTCAAAATTATCATCCATGTGAAAGAAGACAAATATAAAAATTCCTATCTGGGTATGGTGGTGCATGCCTGTAATTACAGTATTTGAGAAGTTGAGACAGGAGGATCACTGGTTCAAGGCCAGTCTTGGCAACATAACAAGGCCTTCAGCAACTTAATAAAACCCTGTTTTAAAATAAAAAATAAAATAGGATGGGAGGTTCATCTTGGAGGTAGAATGGCTCAGGGTCCACTCCCTTGTATCAGAAAATAAATAAATAAATAACTCCTGATTGTATTAGTCCAGTTATATAAAATTCTAAAATAGGCAAAACTATAATGACATAAAACAAAACATTGATTACCCAAGAATGAGTGTTAAGGGAATTGACTGCAAGGGGCAGTGCAAATTTTATTTTTGCATTTTATTTGTTATATTTAATTTTTCATTTTAGTGCATTGTGATCATACATTGTTGTGAGGTACAAACTGATAGAGGCATACATGCACACAGGTCTCATTTAACCCTTCCCCAGTTCCCAGCCCATTCCCATTCCCTCCTCCAGCCCCCTCTCATGTTTGGTTTAGTGATTTACTTTGGTATGTTTGTGAATGTACATCCTGTGCATTAGGGTGCCCCCCCACCCACCCAACACCTTCAGTTAAGTCACCTTAGATGAGTGGAGCAAATTTTTGCAGTGATGAAAATGTTCTATATCTTGATTGTGGTGATGGTTTGCACTGATTATACATCAGTGCCAACATTCATCTCAAACTGTATATTTAAAATGGGTGGATTTTATTATTTGGGAATTATATCTCAATAAACATGAGGAGGATGACAAGGAAGGATACCTTCCAAAGTGTGGATAGTAGTTACATTCAGTATAGGAGTGAAAAGAATAAGAGTGGCCTCTATTCCTTTTTTGTTTGTTTGTTTTGCCCTTTTTTTTCTATTGGTACATTGTAATATATCTTGATCAAGTTCAGAGTGATAGAGGCCTACTTCTTCAAGATTGTTGAAATTTAAGCTGGGTGCGGTAGCGCATGCTTGTAATCCCAGCATTTGGGAGGCTGAGACCGGAGGATCCAGGTTCGTGGTCAGCCTCAGCTACCTAGTGAGGCTTTCCTCAACTTAGTGAGACCCTGTTTCAAAAATAAAGAATAAAAGATAGGGCTGGGGATGTAACTTGGAGGTAGAATGCCCCTGAGTTCATCCCAGTACCGCAAAAAAAAAAAAAAAAGAATAAAATCTTAAATTCTCAGTCCCAAGTAAAAATTTCAGAAAAGACCACATCAGTTTTTGATTCATGAAAGAAAAGGGGAGGGAGAGAGAAAGAAAGAGGAAG
>PVLC010025059.1:0-24031 GCA_004027655.1 Graphiurus murinus
GCGGTACTGTGGATTGAACTCAGGGGCGTTCTACCTCCGAGCTATACCCCCAGCCCTATTTTTTATTCTTTATTTTGAAACCGAGTCTCACTAAGTTGCGGAGTGCCTCACTAGGTAGCTGAGGCTGGCCGCGAACCCGGATCCTCCGGTCTCAGCCTCCCAAATGCTGGGATTACAAGCGTGCGCCACCACGCCCGGCGACACTGAGATTCTATCTAACTCCAGTTATAATGGCAATCATTGAGAATACAAACTGTAATAAATGTTGGCAAAGATGTGGGGAAATAGGATTACATGTTAGTGGATTACAAATTAGTACAAATGCTAAGGAGATCAGTATGGAAGTTTCTTATGAGGCAGGGAAGAGGATTTGGAAACAGAAATAATTAAAGCAGCCATCTGCATCCCCCTTTCTGTGAAGTTGGGAGATGAGAGACTGGTGGGTGCCAGAGAATCAAGACCCTCACCAGCCCACAGATAATCATTCAAATTAAAGATGAAAATCGTACAAAAGTTATTGGTCCCCCAAAACCCAATTCTAGCCAATCATTTAAAAAAAGACAGAAAACCTCAGGAAAGTTTTAAAAGCCCACTCCCCAAGGGCTTCAAGGTTAATCTCTTTCCGAGACCCCTCCTTTGGGGCAGCTTTGTCCTCTATCATTACCTAACATAAAATAAACTTTTATATTTCTATATCCTTTGCTAATTCTTGGACTTCATTTACCAAGAGCCACTGGACAAGAATCTAATAAGAGGAGACAACCCTGTTTCATTTATAAGACTCAGAATGGAGCCACCATATGACCCAGCCATATCTCTTTGAGGATCTTCCCATTGTTCTGATTTCTTTTATATCCCTTTCACTCTTGTGTGTGTGTTTGTGTGTGTATGTGTGTGTGTGTCTGTGTGTCTGTGTGTGTGTGATATTTTTATTTATTTACTTTCAACTAGATGGATGTATGTGTCTTGGACCGACATATATCCAGAAAAGGCAGATCTAGATACTGAGGTATCTAAGGCTGGATGAAGTATGGGTAAAGAGAAGATACAAGGTAATAGAAATCAATAAGAACAATTTAATAATTGTAATTTTCCTATAACTTAGGATAATTTCCTTCTTCAAAGTTAGAGAAATTGCTAAAGCATGATGAATTACTGACAAACATTTTCATATCTAATGGCTTAAAACAGTATAGTTATTTATGATTACAGTAATATTAGTACTATGGAGAAGGCAATGCAGATTATAAGATAAAGGTTGGAATCCCATTATTTGTAGAGTATAGAACGACATACAGAAAAGTAAAATGGTCTCTCTAAGACAACATTTGAGAAATAAAACAGAGGCTAAGCCTCAAGTTTCTTGGTTTCAGAGCTTTATTTACACACAAAAAATATACTAGGTTCCAGTGAGATGGATATAAAGAGGGAAGAATTTTAAAAATCTAAACAGAAGAATATAAACTATGATTACAAAATCCATTTTAAAGTATTTCATGTGGAACCGCTAATTTTGAAAATAATAATAAAGTGAATGACTAATTAAAAGGTCCATTTTTAAAAGAGTTCTTACAAACGCTCTTTTAGTTGGCATTTAAAAATCAAGCTCTTACCATAATTTCTTGAAACAAATTGCATATGCAAATCAGTGTCTCTGTAACTGTTTAAAATCAGCAGGACTGGCTACTTGTATTCCCAGAGAAAAGGGCATGGAGTTAATTGACCCTGCCAGAGACCAAATACACCCACTGTGTATTAATTTGGGGTACAATTATGTCTGTGCAAGTTTTCACATGCCAATTATTGCATTTCCAAAAAAATCTACATATTCCTAATATCTCTGAAATTGAAGAGGAAGAGGAGAGAGTCTGCTCTAAACAATACAATTAGAGCAGTATAGGCAATTAACTTTACTATTTAGTATAAAGTGGAGAGCACCAAAGACGAAGTAATAAATATTCACAAACACTTCCCCATTATACAGAATCGCAGAACAGACACACATTTTTAATATACAATACAGGCAGTCTTATTATTAAACTTAATGGCATCTGAGAAATGATGAAATGCTCACAGCCTTGAGCTTGTAATGAGATAAGCTTGTAGCCTGATCAGCTTGCATACAAATCATCTCATCTGAATAAAATTAATGTGTGATTTTTATATCTCTCCTCAAGCACTCCTGAGACCCCTTTCTCATTTTATGAACAATTATAGAAAAGAAAATAAAAGTTTAGCCCTCATATGATATATCAGTGAGAAAGTCTTTAATACATGACATTTAAAGTTCTTATTTGGGGTGCTGTAAGTGTTCTTATAGTTCAATTTTGAATAAATTCTGTACGTTAAATACAAAGTAAGTAATAATTTAAAGTTTTTTATTTTAGTATAAAATGTTTACTTTTTAAACATATTTTATATTCTACAATAACATGCTAGAATTTAATTCTAAAATAATTGACATTCATAGATTTAATTGCTTTCTATGTGAAGAAAATTAGATGTGACATCAAAATATTCATTTTTGAATGATGATATTAAAGAAAACAAATGTGTAATGTGTATATACTTTCAAGGTAAGTCTAGATAGGAAATTATATATTTTATTTTAACTGAAGTGATTAAGTTCACACTTAATATTCCAAATTCCAAAATAAGTTATTTCTTTATGTTACTCCTTTTTGAAGTGAGTTCATTGCTGTAAGTTTTACTTTAGACACAAATTGCAAGTACCAAATGGAGCTGATGAGCAAGAATACATCTTCTTGACTAATAACCAACAATTATTGAACTTGTAGTATTTCCCAGGCCTTACCTTAGGCCTTTTATATGTTTTAACTTATCTAATTACAAGTATCTAGGAGTGGGACATTGCCCTCTTCCCTATACGTTTCATATAATGTCTAGTAACATTTAGCTTTCTTTAGTTACCAAAGAGTAAAAAGCAGAAAGTCTAAATTTTCATTGCAAAACAACTGAAAAAAGAAAACTATGCCAAGCAACGGTGGCACATCCATATAATCCCAGTACTTAGAAGCCTGAGACAGGAGGACAGGTTCAGTTATAAGATGTGGTAACTTAGCAAAACCCTATTTTAAAATATAAGGGGCTAGGTGTAGCTCAGTTGTAGAACACAATTGGGTTCAATCCCCAGTACTACAAAATCAAATTGTATCTCCTAAAACAAAATTATGAAGTTCTTCCATGGTCCTCAGTAAAATAGAAAATTAAGCCATATGTAAACTAAAAAGAATGTTTAATAAAACTATTCAGATAAAAACTAAATTGAAAACTCAAATTTCTTTTTTAAATTTCTCTTGGTGTTCATTTCATTTATCCTGTGAAGAGATCTCCTAAATGACATAATTGAGAATTAAATGAGTTAAGACAGATAAGGGCCTACAATAAGGCCTGGAAAATACTACAAGAAAATACTACAAGTTCAGTAAGTTTAGTTAAGAAGAAGAATTCCTGCATTTCAACTCTATCTAGAACTCTTGCATGCCTATGAAGAACCAATTTTTTAGTTTTCATAAATGATATTTTTTTCAAGCTGAACTTTTTCTTTAATTCAAAAATCATAAAATTTAGCAAGAATGTGCACTCAGATTCCAAGCACCATTAAGTACCTCTTCTTAAAACAAAACAAAACAAAACAAATAAAAAATCCCTCAGATATCACAGAATAGAAAATGCATTATGTGTGTGGTTTATGAGGAAGTATTTTGGTTTGGAGGTCTTCAAGATGACCCTCAGGCTTGATAATTTGCTCTGAGGATTCAAAAGTCTCAGAAAGTTCTTATGGTTATGACTTAATACAGAAAGATACAGATTAAAATTTAAAAAAGGAAAAGATGTATGGAATAAAATAGAGAAACCAGACAGAAGCCTCCCAGGGGTCTTCTCTCAATATATTCTCAAATTAAGTAGATCACACTTAATTTTCCCAGCAATGATGTGTGACAACATGGTGCCATCCAGCAAAGCTCGTCTAAGCCTTAGTATCCAGAGTTTTTATTGGAAAGTCAGTATATAATACCTTTACAATTTTGCTAGTCAGACCCCAAACTTTCTCAGAGCATTCACCATAAATTACATTGCTAGCATAAACTTATCTGACCAAACTGGTAAAGCATGGTGCAAGACCTAAGGCATAAAAATACGTTTAATATGTAGAACATTCCAAAGGTTCAGATTATCTCCTATAAATCGGCCAAAGGCCAACCCTGAAAACAGACCTTTCTTAGGAATGTGCAAATTTTGAGCTACCTAGGTCTGCTGAGTTAACCCTTTTCTGCCTATATTTATAAGATGAAACTTGAATAGTGTCAAAGTATACACACGGGGGAATATTAAAACTGCATGGAACCATCAATGAACACATCTGCATGTCTTATTAAATGAAAATATGAAGTTTCCTAATTATAAGTTTTAATAATATCCTTCCTCTTTTAAATTACTTTTCTAGCTGAAATTTTTCAGTAATCCAGGTATATCACTCAAAATTAGACATGGCTTATAGTTATGGCTGATGTCCCGGTTTCTGGCTTCATGCCCTGGTTCCTGAAATGTGGCTTCACCTTGTTTCTATCACTCAGGTCATTTCTATAATTTTGTTTTCCTCAACTCTCACAGGAAAATTCTGAGCCTGGGGCCAGACCTCCCAGCTCCTCTGAATAATGTGATTCAATCTGGCCTTCTAGATCCACTACCAACACTGGGCTCACACCTGTCAGGTTCAGGGATCCTGAAGCATACAGACCCACCACTGGAGCTCACTAGGACTACCTGTCTGCACTGCCATACCCACTTTAGCTCCTCAGTTCCCCAACATGCCACCTGACAGAGAGGGCTTCTTTTAGTTCCCTATCTCTAAAGATTTACTCTACCATGGTAAATAAGCTTATTGTCTTTGTCCATTTGTGCTGCCATAACAAAATGTCTGTAACTTGATAATTTTTAAGAAGACAATTATGTCTCATAGTTCTAGATGCTGGTAGTTCAAGATCAAGGTATGTCAGATTTGGTATCTGTTGAGATTGTGGTCTCTACTTCTAAGTTAGTGCCTCCAGATGGTTTTGTTCTCCAGGTTAAGACAAATATTGAGTCCTCACATGGTAGAAGAGTGGAATAAAGTAAAGTCACTCTCTCAAGCTCTTTCTTAAGGACCCCAATTCCATCCATGAGAACACCACCTCATGCCTATTCACACTTCCAACGCCCTTCTTTTTAATACTATTATACTAGTGATTGTGTTTCAACATTAGGATTTAGGGAACACATTCACACTATAGCACTTATATCATTCCATGTCCTTACATAGGTTCTTCTCCTAAAATAGTAGACCTCACAAGGTGCTCTCGACAGAAAAAAATGCATCTTTTATTCACAAGAAATTCATTCAGCAAGGACTTAGTGATTTGTGTGAATTTCATTTAATTGCCAGGCACTGTTCTAATATTGGGAAATATGCATATATATATATATATATATTTCTAGCCAATGAATGTCTATGTTGACATAAATGTCTTTGCATAAATATACACACACAAAGATACAGTTCTAGTCATTTTTTACTACACACAAAAAGGCCAGCACGTAGAAATGACTTTCAGATTAGCCTCTTTCTTTCTTTTCATAGCTTTCTGAGGCTCTTTTAGTACTTTGCATATGTCCAATCTAGCTCAGCTCACTTTTCAATCCCATTGAAAATAGAACACTCTACTTCTGCAAGTACTAACTGCTATATTTTCCACTTCACAGATCCCAATCTGTACCACTGATTGTAAAACTAATACTCTTTGTCCCTGCATGCCCCTAAATGTGGTGGAGAGTTCCAAAGTGCTGCAGCCTCTCTCACATTAAAAACAAAGAATAACAAAGTGAATTGCCCTCTCTTGACACAAACAGCTGTAAATCCAACATGTACATGGCCTCTAGTTCTACTCCTGGAAGAAACCTCTTGAATACACTTATATTCAGGCCACTGGAGGAAGAAATTCTACTCTCCAGTTAGTATATCTGCACACAATAGATAAATATAATAAAATTTAAACATTCAGTAAATTGTCTCTGAGGTAATTAATGAAGGTATAATCTCAAAACTACAATACAGAGACGGCATTGAATCCTCTGAAGATTTGATCCACATTCCATCTCACATTTTTATTAACAAAAAAAGAATTATCCCTAAAATTGTTGTCCAAGGCAGAGAGGTTCACATATTCTGTTCTCATTGTAAGCATTATTTCTTTTTCTGAGCAAAAAATTTATAGCAAAAATCAGATTCTTGTGTTGTAGATAAAAGCATTTTTGTGATATAATGACATTATCAAACAAAGCATGCTGGAAAAAAGGGCAGGTTATAGGGATTCATCTTTAGTTTATATTTAGATTAATACATTTATCACCAAGAAATGATACTTGTTTGATGTGAAAACTTAGTAAACTCCAAACTTCATTATCACAATTGGTAATTGAGGAAGTGAAGAGAGTTCCTCCGTGGCAGTGGTGTGCCATGTTCTTCTGCTTTTCTTACTTCTACTTCTCAAGAATAACTATAGATTGTATTGGGAATGCAACATCCTGAGATAAGAAGGAATTGTCCAGATGGTCTGAGATCTGGTCAGCCCACTCATCCTAGAAACAGAGTGTACTTCCACACTTTAGCCCAGATATCACGTTGCCCCTGAGATCCTAGCCTACAATACAAGTGTAACGTGCAGTTAAGACTCCATGCAACCACATAGCTTACTTCAATCCTGGGGGACTGGACCACAGTAAGGTCTAGGCGTCTGTTGTTCCTGGCTGCCTATATGATAGAACAAAACTGTTTTATGTAAATTATGAGTGTGCATGTGTAACATTAGACTCAAACAATTTATTAACTACCACAAAATGAACCACCGCTTCATAAAATGTGACATATAAGTTCTGACAATATATTTAAATTTAGTTACAACTTTGGCCATGGCTAGAGCAAGGAAAAATATGTTAATTTAGTATTTAGTGTATCAACCATTTTCTGCACCAAGAAACTCACATTTATTGACAGCTTTTCTGTGCCATTCATTCATACTTAAGACAAGTATCTGTTGAGAGGTCCCTATGTGCCTAACTCCATTCTAGATCCTGAGGATACTGTTTTGAATCAGAGCTTCTCATACAGCTTCTGATCCAGTGGGAATAGGACCAAATAATAAAAACTAAGTTATAAATGTTATTTGTGTTCTAAAGAAAAAAAAGTGGAATAGCATTGTAGAGAGTAATGAGAGAGTGATAGTTTAAATTGAGTGGTCAGGAAAATCTTCTATGAAGAGGTGATATGCTATTTAAGCAGAGATCAGAATCAGTAAGATGACAATAGATTGACACTATGGGAAGAGAAGTTAGCTGATAAAACCAGATCACAGAACTTGATTGGCAAAGATAATGATTTTGTAAACCAGAGTGTTTGGGGGAGCCAGTGGATAATTTAGTGGCATGTGTGTCAACAATGGATGGTAAGAAGTTAAGGTTGGAAGACATAGTAATCACTTTGATAGCAATAGCATTGATATAGATTATAGAAAATGGCAGCATGGAATAGAAGTGTTAGTAGTAGAAAGAGTACAAAGTAGATACCTGTGCAATATGGCCTATAAATAGGACATGATTTTGGTAGTATGTGGGTATACTACCATGTAGCGTTCCATGCAACTGATGTTGCGTCCCATGCCACACGGGGTACAGCAAAGTGGGCCAGTCGCTTCGCCTGTCCGGGCCGAGCAAGAGGGAGAGTGTTGCCTCCGGGTCCACCACCCTGGGGGGTTAGGGAAGCCCCCCCAAAACCAGCACCAGCCGGGAGTCCAGTCAGCAGGTCAGGCGGTGCAGGAACTCAGCATTATTGGAACACACAATAGATTATATGGGCAGGTCAGGTAGGGAGGTGAAGCTGGGGAGGGGGAACCAATGGGAGCAGATCTGTCACCTATAGCTGCGGGGGAGGGAGGTAGGCCTTTCCTTGACCCACTCACTGGCTTCCCTAGGTCTGAGGGGTCAGATTTCACCAAGAAAGGTCAGAGCCTGTGAGTGCAGAATGCCACATAACATGAGCGATCCCTACACTACCAAACAGTGAAAGGATCAAAGACAATACCTACATTTGGAGCCTGAACACATGGACAGGGGGTTACATTAATTACTGATATGGAAAACCAAGAAAGAACACATTCAATGTGTGTGTGGCTTTCAAATATGATAACACTGAAGGGACTGCTAGATAGCCAATTGGTAGCATCAACTAGGTGAAAAAATATATAAACATATATTTACATAATTCATATATATATGTTTGTGTATGTGTGTGCATGAATGTATAAATATACATATACACATAAATATATAGACATATAATACATATATAGATATAAATGTATATGAAGTCCAATTAAGTAGTGTTGTAAAAATTTTTAAACTTGGAAATAAATGAATGAGACACTTGCTATTCTTTCAATGCTGTCCTGGTCTTAACTTTCTATTAGCTAAGTCATTTTTCAACTCTAGAATTTTTGCTATTACTGTTGCTGTGGAGTTATATGAATATAATTTCTGTATTGTAGACTCAAAAAATGTTGCAGAATATTGACTTGTAAGACAGTAACCAGTTTGGGCATTAACATAGAAATTTTAACATTTTTTTAAATTGCATATTATATACACATTTATATACACCTATATCAACATACATGTAGCTATCTTTTCATAGTTCTTTGAGTCAATTTAACATTTTTTCTTCAATCAGTGAGCTAAATAAAATCCTTGGCATATGTTTATTTTATATTTGCATGAGACTATTGAGTTTATATTTTAATATGCTTTTATTGGTACACTGATTACACATCATAGTAAGGTCCAATGTGATACAAAACATCCATGTACACAGCACTTGATGTTATTCCCTCCTGATCCCACCCTACTCCCTTCTCTCCATATATGTTAGTGAGATTGGTAGTGATACTTTCATATATGAACATAGCATTATTTGAATATTTCCGTCATCAAGTTTATATTTTTGAAAATGAAAATTTAATAGATGTAAGGATGAAGTTATAAACCTGGGAGTCATCGACATACAGATATCAGTTATGAAATGAACAAGATTACATAGAGATAGCATGGAAAATATGTGAGAATGGTTCTGATTTCAGAGTAGAGAGAACATAAATGTCAATTAATTATATGTTTAGAAAAACTCAGATTTTTATACCTTCATATTTCTATTGAGTAATTTCTGGATCAGAAAGCTTGAGTATCTCTCTCAGAGACTCATAAGTGAAAACTAGAAAATTCACTTTTTTTCCCAAAGACAACTTAATTCCCTATATGAAAATGGTTTAATTTTTTGAAGAGTGAATGGGCAATTTAGGCAATCTCCCCCTTTTTATTCCCATGTTCATGCCCTAGTGTGTGTGATTGCTATAATTTAGGCCCTGGATACTGCAGAACTATTCCTTAATCTGAATTATTTTGCCCAAAATAGAAACTTCAAAATTGACAAACACAGATCATTTAGGAGATTCAAATATGATCATGTTATGAAGCATTTTTATATAAACAGAATATGAAAAAGCAGCTTACTATACAGCTGTATTTTGGATGTGTATTTGTATATTTTGGGGCTGAAAAAGTACTCATCAACTGGAAGTCAGGCCACAGACCTTCAACTACTTGAAGAGGGCATAGGCCCAACACTTCAACACATAGGCATAGGTAAAAACTTTCTTAACAAGACCCCAAAAGCACAAGCAACTCAAAGGAAAATCAATACATTGGATTGCATTAAACTGAAGAGCTTCTGTGCAGCAAAGGAAACTATCAAGAACCTCAACAGAGAGCCTACAGAGTGGGAGAAAATTTTTGCCAGCTACTCTTCTGATAGAGGTCTAATATCTAGGATATACAGAGAGCTCAAGAAAATCACAGCTAAGAAAACAAATAACCCAATCAAAAAATGGGCAAAGGATCTAAATAGACACCTGAAAAAAGAAGAAATACAAATGGCCAATAAATGTATGAGGAAATGTTCCACATCATTAGCAATCAGAGAGATGCAAATCAAAACTACCTTGAGATTTCACCTAACCCCAATCAGAATGGCAATCATAAAAAACATGAACAACAATAAAGGTGCGGAGAAGTGGGAACCCTAATACATTTTTGGTGGAATTGCAAATTAGTGCAACCACTTTGGAAAACAGTATGGAGGATCCTCAGACAAATGGGAATGAACCTACCATATGATACAGCAATACAACTAAATAAATAATTTAACTTTTCCTTTTTAGCTTATAATTTCTTATTAGGTAATTATAAGAAAATACACAATGACCATTGGTTAATCCTGAATCTAAAACTATAATCAATTTTATCCATATGAAATTTAAAGTATGATAATTGAAAGGTTTTAAAAATTAATTTACAATGAGATTAAAGGCAACGCATAAGGAATATATTAAAGAAATATGTTTTATAATGCAAATTAAATAAGTATAGTTATTGCTTTTATTCTCTATATTTTTAATATCCATGTACTTGCTATGCAGGTAGTAAAAGTAGTTTTAAGGAGCTTAAGAAAATGATAAATCCACTTATATGACTTTTATAATCAGTGATAAAAGTATTAAACCATGAAAAAATATATTTTTCTTCAAGAAGAAGTAATAGTTTAAAATGACTGAAAATGATAAGGAATAATCCAAACAAAAGTTTAAAGTACAATGCCAATTTCATTGACAATGATACATTCAGTAGATTTAAAATCAGTATGTCAAAGAGATTTCTACACACCCATGTTGATTTTGGCAGTATTTCCAACAACCAAGTTAAGCAATCAACCGAAGGGTCTAGCAACAAGTGAACAAAGACATGTGGTATATAAACACAAGAGAATAGTATTCAGTATTAAAAGAAAAAGGGCATTCTGTCATTTGCAACATGATGGAATTGGAGAACATTATGCTGAGTGAAGTAGATCAGGCACAGAAAGACAAATACTGCATGTTCTCACATACGTATGTAATATAAAACAATTGACCTCATAGAAGCAGAGAGTAGAATGGTGGCTGAAGGGAGAGGAAATGGGGAGATGATGGTCATATAGTACAAAATCCCAGGAGAAATAAAGGGTTTGGGGGAAATCTATCACATAGTATGAAATATAGTTAACGATAGAATATTACGTGTTTCAAAAATCAATAAAAGGAAATATCAAATATTCTCATCACTAAAGATGGTATTTGAGGTGATGGCTATATTAATTAGCTTGACTTAATTACTCCACATTATATTTATATATTATAACCACCTTTGTGTTCCATAAATATATGCAATTATAAATGGTCAATTTAAAATAAAATTTATAAAAATAATCAACAATGTAGAACCAGAATTTCGGTGCCTTAGGGCTACTGAAGAGAACTATAAATAATTACATAGACTATGAAAAATACAAACTAATATTTTATGAATACAATTTTTATAATATGGAAACTATAATATATTGTGGAATATAATATAGAAACTAGCTGTTACAGTTTGAATCCTGATTGTCCTCCAAAGGCCCATATGTTGAAGGCTAGTTCCCTAGCCCATGATGCCACTGTGAGGTGGAAGAATATTTATTAGGTGGGGCCTAGCGGGAGGAAGCTAAAACATTGGTGGGCATATCCTTGAAGGGATATTGGGACCTTGGCTACCACCTATCTCTTTCTTTGTTGCCTGACTACCACGAAGTGAATTGCCACCACATGTTCCCACCAAATGGTATTGCACCACCCAAGGACCAGAGCAACATTGTCAAGCACCTATGAGCTAAAAGCTACTGAAATCATGAGCCAAAGTAAATCTGTGTGTGTGTGTGTGTGTGTGTGTGTGTGTGTGTGTGTGTGTGTGTGTGTGTTGCTGGGGATTGAACCCAGGGGCAGTCTACCTCCTCACTATACTCCTAGTACAGGGTGTTGCTAAGTTACTGAGAGCCTCTGTAAGCTGTACAGACTGGTCTTGAACCTGAGATCCTCTTGTCTCAGCTTCCCAAGAACTGGGACTTTTTATCTTTTTATATTGATCACCTTAGTTATTTCACCATAATGATGGAAAGCTAACTAACCCAATTTCAATCACTCACAAACTTATTTTGTGATCTTTAATGTATGGTGCCACATTAATATCTACTAATAATCAATGCTAAATTAGATAATGTTATGAGCTGGGAAGGTAGTTATTTGTAGAGAAAATGAAATTTGTATAAGAGATAAATGATTTGTTTTTCAATGGCTTTTTGTACACTAAAAATAATTTTAACATATCTCCAATAATTTGTGGGATAGTCCAAGGATTTGCATAAATGCAGAAACTTTGTATCTTGTCCCTAAATGCTATATTCTTAATTCTCAGGATAAAAAAAAATATTGCTAGCTTAAGTGGATTCATGTCTATTGTCTACTCTTAGAGACTTAGTAAGACTGGGATGAGCCTTAAATGTCTGTATTTCAGTGTCTCATGCAAATCTCATTCCAATACTCTATGGAGCCTTCTGTGAACAAAATCTCTACATTCAGTACCTATATCTTGTCAATCTTTCTTAGCAATGTTTTCTCACCTGTGGTTCATAGTCAAAATCTTTACTATATAATTCTACTTAAATGCAATAACCATCAACTCTTACCAGAACTTTTTTTTTGGGGGGGGGGCTGGGGATTGAAACCAGAGATAATCTACATCTGACCTACACTATAGTCATTGTATTTTTTATTTTTAAAAAGAGTCTCACCCAGGCATAGTGGCACATGCTTGTAATCTCAGTACTTAGGTAGGCTGAGACAGGAGGATCACAGGTTCAAAGCCAGCCTCCACAATTTAGTGAATCTCTCAGCAACTTAACGAGATCCTATTTCCAAATAAAATAAAAATAGGGCTGGGGGTATAGGTTGGTGGCAGAATGCCCCAGTGTTCAATCCCCAGCAAAACACACACACACACACACACACACACACACACACACACACACAGTCTCACTAGGTTGCTGAGAGTCTGGCTAGGTTGCTAAGTCTCAATACAGTGCTGAGACAGTCCTCCAACCTGAAATCTTCCTGTCTCAGTCTACCAAGTGCTAGGATTACAGATGTTTACACCACATCCAGATAATAGAACTACATATAGCCTTTCCCCATGGTATTCTAAACTTTATGTTAATCCCTTTTTAATACTGAAAATTCTTAGACACCAGGACCTATCACAAATTCTTATGGCCTCAGTACTACTCCTTTACCAGTGATATAAATTTATTTGTTGAATTATTGAATAAAATATAACTAGATCAGTCCTTGGAAATCCCTTTTAATAAGAATATCCCCTGCATAAAAGTGTATAATAGCTGCCAATCCAAAAAAATAAAACCACAAAATCCCAATGATAGTATGAAATGTTTTGGAAGTAGATATTATAAGATACCACACGATTGAACTCTCATTTGTATCACAATTATGTTTCATAATTCATTCATTTCTATCAACCAGTTAACCAACCGATATTTTGCAAAGCTTTATTAGAAACATAAATTAATTATGCAAGTTGATAATGTTATAATTTAAAATCTTATTGTAAAAGACACATATGCATATGAGATGTAAAATTATGCAAGATAGTGGATAGCAAATTTCCATTTTATGTATATGTATAGTAGAAGGCAATTAACAATCCCCTAGTTAAGGCTTTGCCGAGCTGAATGAACCTGAGTGGGCACTAAGGATAGTTAGAAATTAAATAAGCAAAAGGGAGAAGGGTTTTATAGACATTCTGAAATTGAAAACTGTGGGAAGACTTTAAGAGAAAAAGAGAACATCAACTTGACAAAAAATAAAGATTTTATGGAGAGTTAAAGTGTGAAATAAGTTTTAAAGGGTAGCCATGTTTTAAGAGAATTATGTCTACTGAGTCAAAGGATTCGACATTTATCCTACAGTCTCTCTGTTGACTTGATGATTCTGTTAAAGGTAAGTGGTCAGCAGAGTGGTATGAATTAGATAATTGTCCATGTTTTAAATATTGGAAATCGCCGGGCGTGGTGGCGCACGCTTGTAATCCCAGCATTCGGGAGGCTGAGACCGGAGGATCCAGGTTCGCGGCCAGCCTCAGCTACCTAGTGAGGCACTCCGCAACTTAGTGAGACTCGGTTTCAAAATAAAGAATAAAAAATAGGACTGGGGGTATATCTTGGAGGTAGAATGCCCCTGAGTTCAATCCCTAGTACCGAAAATAAATAAATAAATAAATAAATAAATAAATAAATAAATAAATAAATAAATAAGTAAATAAATAAATATTAGAAATCAAATGCTTCAAAAAACCTAAATGCACGTATCTTGCTATTTAATCACATATTCAATTCCTGTTGTGCCAGGAAGCACAGTACTTTTGAGGATCTAAAAGAATGCTAGTGTATCAGAGAGTGAGGGTGAGACAAGCTACTTTGCCAGAAGAGGAGGCAGGAGTTCTATTAGCAGGTCTGTTTAGAACATTTTAATGAGACTGGTCTTGGAAAGAGTAGTGGTGGTGATTCACTGATGAATTTTAATAGAAGACTGATATTAAACTAAAAACAACTCATTTAAGCTAGAATATAGAAAGGGTATATGAGATGTCTGGGACATCTGGCTGCTAAAATGAGTACTCCATCCAAGCAAAAATTAGTATTAAATTCTGATTATGATAATTTGGCAGATAAAATAGAGGCATATTGAAGAGATGTTTAGAGTGAAACTTAATGATAGATTGGCAATTGGAAGTGGGAAAAAAAGGGGATTTCAATGATAAAAAATGGGGTTTTTTGGCCAGAGTAATTATAAGAATTATAGGCTCATTCATTAAGAAAGCAAAATACATATATGGCATATTTTATATCAGTATACCTAATGTATATGTTAAAAATATACCAAATCTATATAGTTAATGTACTCCTAAAAATTAAACATGTCATAAATACATAAAATATGAAATCCTTTTTTAGTAGACTACATAATCTAAGAATTATTTTAGAATAGCCCATTATTTTTCACTTTTTTAAATTTTTTGCAGTACTAGAGATTGAACCTGGGGGCTTTCTACCTCTGAGCTACACCCCCAAACCTATTTTTTTTATACTTTATATTTGAAACAGGGTCTCACTAAGTTGCGGAGGGCCTGAGTAGCTGAGGATGACTGCAAACCTGTGATCCTCCCGTCTCAGTCTCCCAAGTACTGGGGTTATAAGCGTGTGCCACCATGCCAGGCTCACATATTTTTAAAATATTATACTATAGAATATTTTTATGATTACTAAAGTCCATCTGTGGACTAAACATTTTGGCTATTCAGAACTATTTTCATTTATGCATTTGTTCACAAATCATTCCTTAATAGAAATTTCACAATGTATATAATATGTGGTATAGCAATTCTTTTTTCATTATTCTTTGTTTTCAAAACACTTTTTGTTTTCCTAGGGCAATCTATTATATAAATCTTTTTTAGAATTTTAGAACTACATTGTCCAGTGTTTTTAAAATGAAGTATTTATTTACAGTTGAAACCAAATTAAAACTGTCAAATAAATCAGGGTCTTCTTTTTAGTTTATTTTTAAATTGGTGCATTGTAATTGTGCATCATAGTAAAATTCAAAGTGATACATTCATATATGCACACAACATCACTTGTTTTGTTCCCTCCCTCCCATCCTCCTCTTTTTCTCCATTCCTGTATATGCTGGTGAGATTGTTAGTGATACATTTATATATGCATATAACATTATATATTATTTCTTTCCCCAAGACTCTTTTTCCCCTCCTTTTTTCCTTCCCCAATACTCCTCGTTTGAATGCTTTTGCATTTCTTTCCTCTTTTATCTTTATCTTCCACATTTGAGAGAAAACATGGGGCACTTGATTTTGTGAGTCTGGCTGATCTCATTTAGCATGATGTTCTCTAATTACATATATTTTTCTGCAAATGACATAATTTTATCTTTATGACTGTAAAATTCCATTGTGGATATACCACGTTTTCTTTACCTGGTCATCGGTTGACTGACCCTTAGGTTGGTTCTATAACTTGGCTATTGTGAATTACGTAATTACCACTGCATGGTTACACATGTATCAATATAGTATTTGAACTTTGATATTTTTAGAAAGATACTAATGTTTGGTATAGCTGGGTCATATGGTTATCCTATTCCACACCTTTTTTTTATTCTTTATTTTGAAACAAGGTCTCACTAAGTTGCAGAGGGCCTCACTAAGTAGCTGGCGCTGGCAGTGAACCCAGATCCTCCAGTCTCAGCCTCCCAAGTACTGGGATTACAAGTGTGTGCGCCACTACTCCCAGCTCATTCCATACCTTTTGAAAAAACCTCTATACTGATCTCCATAGTAGTTATACTAATTTATAATCTCACTAACAGTGTATAAGTGAGATTATAAATCTGACACCACTGTCTGAATTTATTATTGTTTGTATTCTTGATGATTGCCATTCTAATTGGAGTAAGATAGAATCTCACCATAGTTTTGATAAATGAGAGATTGGTAATATTTTTATAATATTCTATTTTCTAAATTCATTTTATAGAACATACTATAAACAAAAATTTAGTGATTATCAATTCATACCTATTATTTAATGAATAAAATATATATCCATTTCATGTTCTGTATATGATGTTATGATACAGAAAGAAGTTTAGTGGTCATAATCTTTCTGATCCTGGCTTCATCACTATTTGGTTTTGAAAAAAACTAAGATGAAGTCTTAAAATTATATTGTAAATTAATAAATTTTAAAAGTAATAAAATTAGTACAATTTAAAAGTATGTACAACTTTGACAGTATTCTATGCATGCAAAAAAAAATATGCTTAGATAACCTAAATGCTACTTACTTTGCTATCTGCAACTTTCTTACTTTTATTTCCTTTATGACATAACCAAAATTATCACATATATTGGTGGTTGAGTAACAAGAGCACATAGGCATAGAATTACTGTCAACTATAATGGATTAGGTGCTCAACTGTGGATAAATGTATCTTTTGACAGGTTGCAAACCATTTCCAAAATTATTAAAGTAATAAAGTGTATCTTAAATCCTAAACTATTACTGATTTCAAACCTGATAGAACATTTTCAAGGATAAATTTTGCTTTTAAAGTGAAAAGCACTCTGCACTTGAAATAAAATTTGACTACTAAATAGACTACTCTTAGAAAGTCCTCGGTAAACAGTGCAACCATATGTGGGAATCTAAGTAACCCTTACCTTCCTATCCTTCTAAGTGTGGCAGTAGCAATTAGATAATGCAGGAGAAAAAGTCCTGAAAATAAATAAGGCAAAATCACTCAAATTTTCAAATGTATAATTCAAGAAATACTCAGATTAATTAAGACTATAAAAGAAAAGCCAGACAGCTACAAATAGTAAACTCTCTCAGGAGAGCAGGCTGTTATAAAGCAGGGCCACTCCCTTAATTCTGTCCCTTCTGCTCACAGCCATTTCTCTTGTGCCTCTACACTATGTTGTGATACAGCCACAAGACCTCACCAAGATGCCAATGCCATGCTATATGGAGACTTCACTCATCATAAACATGAATCAAATAAACCATTTTACTTTATAAATTACCCATTCCCTGGTACTTTGTTAGTAACGCAAAATGGACTAATACACCATCGAAACATTTTAAAACATTCATTTGGTTTTCTCTGATTATTGATAATCATTTCTACCCTTCAAACCTCTTTCAATTGGAGAATAGCTACTCATTTTGAACTCCAGTATCAGGTTTATCCCCATATAAATCCTTTCATGTTCTTTTCCCTGCACAGACTCATACTCAACAATTTAATCTACATTTTTTGCTTATCATTTGATATCCCTACTGGTAAGTTTCCATTGATAGCTTATCTTTATCCTCTCTAAACCTAATAGAGAGGCAAGCACATAGCATGTGCTCCATAAGTTATTGAATACATGAAGCTATAAAGCTAAGAGGCAGGGAACACGGAGAGCATACAGATAATGTATACATAACAATTCGAATCAACCTTTTCTGACCTACTGTAATTTTTCTATTGAAAAAAAAAATGGAGCACATACTCGAATGCCTCTGAAGCTCACAAAAAATAATTAAAAAATGAAGAAAGTAGAACAAAGAAAATGTTCATGAAATGAAACTATCAAAAAGAGAAATAAAAGGAGTTGCATATCTAATAGTCTATTTAAAATTATTTCTGATATCAGAGTTTAGCAAAAGAGATGGAGACAACAAAACAAAATGATATTTGTGCTTTTATCAGGCTAGAGGTATTCCCAGGTGAATTTAATTACTCCAACAACCAACACATAGTTGAGAATGGAAAAAGGGACTGGGAACTTTTTACTCTCTGATGTATTATTGAAAGCAGAACAGATAATTTTATTTATTTATTATTTATTTATTTTTGGATAGAGGACTTTTATTTGACTGGAAGTCTTTGAACATTGCTATGCAACTGTCAAATTTTTCTGGGATTGAGAGGTTTTCCAGGATGCAAAAATTTCAACGTTAAGACTAGCATGGTCTTGAGGAAACAAGGATGATTGGTCATGCTAAAAGAATCCTCATAAGAAGAGCTAGTCTTTGGAAATTCAGTGTGTTTACAAGGCATTAAACAGTTCCTCTTATTCACCAAATCATGTCATTTAGCCTTGATGATTTTTAAAAATCTTCTGGAGTTACTACTTTATGTTAAACTACTTATTCCCTTTGAAAGTCTATGTTTTGATGCCGTTAATATATTGTTAATAAACTAACTTTATTAGAATGGATATTATTATTTCACTTATCTATGAATTGTATTCATTATGCATCAGTACTACATGGTAGCTGCTTGGCAAACATTGCTTCAGCATGTCATTTAAAAATCTAATGAAGTAGTCACTGATAATATTTTTATATGTGCAATTTAAAGAAATTAAGTCATTTGCCCAGGCTGCCAGAGCTAATGAATGAGTTAAGCCCGTGTTTAATCATGGTTATATGATTTAATCATGTTATATTGGAACTTGAATGTTTTGACATTCTGTTCACTGAGGAACAATCTAAATCCTAGGCATTGGGCTGGATATCCTGAAACTTTTTAAGATACATAATGTGCTGTTCTTAGTTTGCTATATTATATAGGGGTTGAATATGTAAATAAATAGTTATTACTGAAAATTTGTATAGCACTTTGGTGTTCACAGACCCTTCACAAACATATTAAAATAGTCATACTGGGAGTATAATTTCCGTTTAATAGAGCAAGTATCTGAAGTTCAAATAAACAGAATGTTCAATGGCTATTGATATAGCTGCAGATTTGAATTCAAGACTTTTTCTTAAAAGCTGATCTGCATTTAGTTTACTGTGCTACTTCAAATACTCATAACCAGGTAATAATTATATTATAGAAATCCCTTACGCTCATGAGTCTCAGTGATCTTTGTGCTATATACCCTCTACTCATATTATATTGTTTAAGCTTCATCAGTTTACTGAATGAATAAAGATAAATTTCTAGAGTATTTCTCATTCTTAGAATTTATCTCATGTCCACTAATTGCGTAGAGTAGATCTACACAGTAACCATATTATTTCACAAACATCCCAGTAGTACTGTGCATATATGTCCTATCACTCCGAACTACATTATGATGTGAGACCATAATTCGCAAATAAGATATATTTTAGAAAGCATAGTGGCAGCCAGACGTGGTGGCACACGCTTATAATCCCAGCATTTGGGAGGCTGAGACCAGAGGATCTGGGTTCTCAGCCAGCCTCAGCTATTTAGTGAGGCTCTCTGCAACTTGGTGAGACCCTGTTTCAAAAAAAAAGAATAAAAAATAGGGCTGGGGTATAGCTCGGAGGTAGAATGCCCCTGAGTTCAATTCCCAGTACCACAAAAATAAAAAAATAAAAATAAAAAAAAAGCATAGTGCTAAAGAAAAGACTCGAGGTAGATTAGCTTTATAGTGTCACCTCTGTACCTATGTGATTATGTGTGGCATACTGATTATTGCCTTTCTGTTTCTTATATTCCCTTCTGATAAAATTAAAGTAATATCCTATTTATCTCACAACTTTTGCTATAGAGATTGAATGGATTGGTATGAGAACAAGGCTGAGAACAGCATATGACACTCAGTATTATATGTCTCTGCTACTATTATTACTATTATAATAGCAAGTTATTTTTCTTGGCAACAAAAAATCTATTACAGGCTAAGCCACCTGGTTGATCTTATAGATATTAAGATTACTATACTAAATTTCATTTATAAATCAGACATTTTCAATTAAGCATTATTAAAAACACTTTATTATTTAACACAATATAATTGCCCAATAGAATTTACATTTTTCTAGTTCATCATATTTAAGAAATATTGACTAACAACGGGGTATGAAGCTCTTCACTGGTCACTGAGGATGAAAGAGTTTCTAAAATAGGTAAAACTAATTTTCTGTTATTTTGATGTGCGAGACAGACATAATAATCTATTTCCATAACTATGTAATTACATAGAGTGAATTCATACTCAGTGATAACAGTTTCAGGTGACATATATATCATATGTGACTTACTATCCATTTAACTTTATTTTAGTGTGTGTGTGTGTGTGTGTGTGTGTGTGTGTGTGTGTGTGTGTTGCTAGGGATTGAATCCATGAGCATTCTACCTCCAAGCTACACCCCCAGTCCTACTTTTCATTTAGAAACAGAATCTCTCTAAGTTGCTGAGACCCTAGCTAAATTGCTGAAGTTGACTTTGAACCTGCAATCATCTTGTTTCAGCCTCCCAAATACTGAGATTAGAGGCATGTAACACCACTCCCAGCTAACTTTTGACATATGGTATTTATTCAGTAGTCTGTACATCATAAACATTTGTTAAAAGTATGGCTTAAATTTTCAAAAAAGAACAAAATGATCACCCTCATATATACTAAAGATTATAATTTTTTCCTTCATGATGAGGCTTGATTTTTTTTTCTTAAATTAGTGATGAGAAAACAGATGAAAATGAAATCACTTCTAAGGATGCCAACAGAGTCCCAAACTCAAGCATTATGATTCAGTGTATTCTACATATCTTTTTAATAATTAATTCTAATGATTAAATACATTAAAGCTATTAGGGCTATTGGTGACTTTTCCAGGTGTAAAATTATAGAGTCGTTATATTTTAAAATATAATCATAAAATTATATGCACAGGGGGTCATGCATATACAATTTTGAATATGAATCTGTCATAGAGAAAAATGTTAGCTAGCAAAATCTACATTAATGCAAGTATTAATGTTCTGCTGGAGACTTCCAGTTTAGGCTGGAATAAATTGTGATCAGGATCTTAAATTGCTTGGTATTAGGAATAGAATAACCTAAACAGGGATTCATATATTGCTTAGAAGAGCTTCCTATTACCTCTCACCTAATAGTGATTTTTATTACTAAGAACACTTAGTTTAACTCTGTATCAGCAATTTTCATATTGTGCTACTAAGTTTATTATATATGAACATTTATATATTCTGAAAATTACTAAAACAATATGACTCTTCAGTTTACTACATGAGAAGGATATATTTTTAGAAATGCTGATGTGAGTGTTCTAATTGTTTTTGTACCTCAAGCAATAATGCTCATAATAGAACAATTATTTAAGAATATTCCAATTAGCTAATTTATTTTCATTCAAAATTTTATCATTTTTAAAAAAGAATATGCAGGAGATAAGCCAGAATTGGTCACAATGGGCTACAGTATTTTACACAATTATGATGTATTAGCATTTCAGAAATACACTTTTGCTCAAAATAGTAATGTACTATTTTACTTGAATTTCCTGAATATTTTTTATAAAAAGTAGAATATCTTACTATTCATTTGGTAAAGGAATGTTAGCATAATTTTAATGTTTTATATAATATGTAATACTTATAGACATTTTGGATATTTTCTTATTGTCTGCTCTTATTGTTGCCATGAAATTACCTCACTATATATGTATTTCTCTAGTGACTTCTTTTTTATCTTTGGCAAGATGATAAAGACAGATTAAAAAAGACTCAGTAACAGATATATCTGGATACAAATTCTTGTGTTCTATCATTCCAGTCCATGAATTAAGTGGCTTAAGTCTTAATTTTATCATCTATGACACTGATACTATAAATATTGTCCCATAATTGGTGGTTCACTGAAAGGTTGAGTGAGACAATGCCTATGGCATTCTCACAATACTTGGAATCCTTCTTATGTCCACTGTTGAACACCAAGCTTGCCTTAAGGTCTTCTCTTCATCATACTCTTCAATTTCTCAAGTATGTGGCTGTGCTTATTGTGAACATGTTGGTAATTGATAGAACCCAAGTATTCCTGATAAAGTGACATTAAAGCAAGATTTATAAAATTACATCTTAGGCTAAAAGTGGTATCATTGATTTTAAAAATTTGAGAGGTGAGAATGAATTTGTTATTTTAGAAATAAAATATGAAAGGGGGAAATGCATTGTCTGGTTTTCCCTCTTATTTAATTTTTCTGCAATAAACTTAGAACTCCTATTAGTTCAGTGACATTAAAAGAACATTAGCATTTGACCTGCTTGGTAATTGTAATTAATAGTATGTTAATAATAGTGTTTATACTTCTACAAATATGATTTACCAAATGATAAATGCAATTGCTATATACTAAATTACTATAAATAGAAACTCAGTTGACACGAGTTATTGTAGATACATTTGGCTTAAATTAAACAAAGAATGTATAAAATTTAGAGTATAACCAATTTTTAAACAAAAGGCCTCACAAGAAGGGAATAAAGAAGACTTGATGAAGGAAAAAAACTCAAATAATGCTGTGTACATATATGAAAGTATCAATACCAACCTCAATTACCTGTACAGTGAGGGGAGTGGGAGAGGGTGGGATCCAGAGAGAAACACTAAGCGCTGTGTGCATGTATGTTTCTATCACTCTGATGTCCATTATGAAGTTAAGCGCATGGAGACTGAACACCACACTGCTGAATGAAGAGTGGGTCATAGAAGAAGTAAGGGGAGAAATTAAAAAATTCCTAGAAACCAACAAAAATGGAGACACAACATATCAAAACCTCTGGGACACCCTGAAGGCAGTACTAAGAGGGAAATTTATAGTACTGAGCGCCCACATAAGGAGATCAGAAAACCACCAATTAAATAACCTAATGGCACAGCTCAAAGCCCTCGAAAAACAAGAAAATCTAGCCCCAAAGCCGGGAGAAGACAGGAAATCACGAAAATCAGAGCCGAAATTAATGAATTAGAGAATAAAAAAACAACACAGAAGATCAACAAAACTAAAAGCTGGTTCATTGAAAAAATAAACAAGATAGATAAACCATTGGCCAATCTGACCAAAAGAAAGAGAGAAGCAACCCAAATTACCAAAATAAGAGACGAAAAAGAGGATATTACCACCGACAGTATGGAAATACAGAAGATAGTCAGAAACTACTTTGAAAAACTGTACTCCAACAAAATGGAAGATCTAGAAGTAATTGACAACTTCCTAGACACATACAACCTCCATAAATTGAGTCAAGAAGATATCGAAAACTTAAACCGACCAATAACAATCAAAGAAATAGAAACAGCAATAAAGAGTTTACCATCAAAGAAAAGTCCAGGACCAGATGGTTTTCCAAGTGAATTTTATAAAACATTTTTAGAAGAGGTAATCCCAATACTCCACAAGCTATTCCGTGAAATAGAAAGAAACGGGACCCTTCCAAACACATTCTATGAAGCCAACATCACACTAATACCAAAACCAAATAAAGACAGCTCAAGAAAAGAAAACTATAGGCCTATATCACTGATGAATTTAGATGCAAAACTGCTAAACAAGATACTAGCAATGCGCATTCAAAACCACATCAAGAAAATTATA
>PVLC010025060.1:0-24043 GCA_004027655.1 Graphiurus murinus
TTTAAATGTAAGAACATCATTTGTACATGGACTTCATAAGCTAGTCTAAGTGTACAGTACTTGGGTTAAGTTTCAAAACAACTTGAATTTAAATGCTTTTAGATTAGAAAGAAGGGCTCCAAGTCATTATTTCCCTATACTTCTTAATGTTTATTGACTTCGCTTATTTACATTACTTGCAAGCTTCTGAAGGCATTTGGGTTTATAATTAATTATCTACATCAGCGGTCCTTAACCTTTTTCTCTATTTTAGGATTAGCAGGCTCAGAGGTCAAGAGAGGGCATTATGAAGGTACTTATATAACACGATAAAATGACCTATTTTTTACTGACAAAATTCAAAATAAAATTCAACTTTTTGTAATCCTTTTTGAGGAATAACATTGCCTTTAATTGAAAATTTGTTTGCTACCAAAATCAATTCTAAGCCAGGTGTGGTGGCCCACACTTGTAATCCTAGCATTTGGGAGTTTGAAACCGGGGGATCTGGGTTCTCGGCCAGCCTCAGTTACCTAGTGAGGCCCTCCACAACTTAGTGAGACCCTGTTTCAAAATAAAGAATAAAAAATAGGTCTGGGGGTATAGCTTGGAGGTATAATGCCCCTGAGTTCAATTCCCAGTACCATACACACACACACACAAAAAAAAACCAATTCTAAATTATCACTGTTAATGGTTATCTATAGAGATTTTACACATTTTATCTTTAAAAAATCTTTTCAGCCAGGTGTGGTGGCACACGCTTGTAATCCCAGCATTTGGGAGGCTGAGACCGGAGGTTCCGCGGCCAGCCTCAGCTACCTAGTGAGGCCCTCCACAACTTAGTGAGACCTTGTTTCAAAATAAAGAATAAAAATAGGGCTGGGGGTATAGCTCCAAGGTAGAATGCCCGAGTTCAATTCCCAGTACTGCAAAAAAAAAAAAAAAGTATCTTTTCACACAGACATGTACTGCCAAATACTGTTCTCCATCCAGGACCATGTTAACCTACTCAGCATATTCATATCTAGAGGGCATTTGTAAAACTTGATTCTTTCCTTGATATTTGCCTTTTAACTTATTACATGGGACATTAATCGTTTCCAATAGATTAGGTAGAAGCTCTTCAATTGCAGTTAGATTCTGAAATTGAGAAATATCCTTTGCACTTGCACCAACACTGAATTTGTGTGAGAATAGAAATCTTGTTTTATTTTTTTGTGGTACTAGGGATTGAATCCAGGGGCATTCTACCTCTGAGCTACACCCCCAGCCCTATTTTTATTCTTTATTTTGAAACAAGGTCTCACTAGGTTTCAGAGGGCCTCACTGAATAGCTGAGGCTGGCTGCAAACCCAGATCCTCTGGTCTCAGCCTTCCAAGTACTGGGCTTACAATCATGAGCCACCAAGCCTGGCTCTTTCTTTGATATTTTAATTTTAAAGCTTTTGAATTTTTCTGAGTTGTTTGCCTATGAGTTGAGAATACTGACAGGTACTTAGGTAATATGAACATATATTGTATTTTTTTAGTTTAGCTATAGATTTTTGTTATCTGATTCAATATCAAAATAATTCACACCCACTGTGCCTTCAAAGCACAACACTTAAAAGTCCACTTTTCTTGTTTTGACATGATGGGTATGCACTGGTAATAAAAAACAAATACAACTTAGGGCTTGACTATATACATGACATTCAAAATGCTGTTGATTACAACTACTTCAGTGTGATTTGTAGTATGCCACACAGCAGTGTGAAGGTGATAGTCACATTAAGTTTGTGTTGTAACTGCTCAACTCTGCTGTTGTACCATGAAAACAGCTGTAGACAGTATGGAAACAACTGAATATTCCAAAAAAACCTTTATGTACACTGAAACTAAAATTTCATACAATTTTCACATATTATAAAATGTTATCCTTTTACAACCATCTGAAAATTTAAGAACATTCTCAGGTACAGGCCATACAAATAGGTGGTAGGCCAGATTTGGCCTGCAGGATGTAGTTTGCCTATCCCCATCCCCAATCTAAATGATCTCACTTTTAAAATCACTTTTATAGTGATAACTGGTAGTAGAGTAGTAGTTATATAAAATAACTACACTCTTCCACTAAGGATAACTACAAAGTGATATTGGTGCCTTTCTAGTTAGCAATACTCTATCTTCAAAAACAATATTTAAGTATATTTACCTAATAAAAAAGTAGATACAACTCATTACAAAATACTACAATTTAGATTAAAAATACAGATAGTAGGCTTATTTCAGTTAATTTTAATTTGGTATAGCTTAATTTATAAGACAGGGCAAAATATAAGGGTTCAATAGGAAATAGCTGAATGCTAAAATTTTGAAATCATAATCATATTCCACTACATAAAAGTAGTGGGGGAGCTGGGCATGGTGGCACATGCTTGTAATCCCAGTACTTAGGAAGTTGAGACTAGAGGATCCGGGTTCACAGCCAGCATCAGCTACTTAGTGAGGCCCTCTGCAACTTAGTGAGACCCTGTTTCAAAATAAAGACTAAAAATAGGGGTGGGAGTGTAGCTTGGAGGTAGAATGCCCCTGGGTTCAATCCCCAGACTGCAAAAAAAAAAGTAGTGGGTAGTGGGGGATGGAGAAAAAATTTCCAATCAAGTGCTTGAATCCATTTGTGTCTTTTCTTCTGAAAAGAAGTTATATCTTCTGCCGTTTAGGAGGTGGATCTTCATCATTCTCTGTAATAAATTCAGAAAGTGTATTTTAGATAAGATACTTAACAAATAAAACAGGCATTTTTTTTTCAGTATTAAAGATTGAACCCAGGGGCCTTCTACTTCTGAGCTACACCCCCAGCCCTATTTTTATGCTTTATTTTGAAACAAGGCCTCACTAAGTAGTTGAGGCTGGCCATGAACCTGTGATCCTCCTGTCTCAGCCTTTTAAGCACTGCGATTACAAGCATGCACCACCACACCCAGGCTTAATACAGGCATTTTTAAGATTTATAATGTATACAATTTAGACATGAAATAACATTCCCTGTGGATTTATTATTTTAACAAAATACCATTTTAGTAGACTGAAATGTGTACCATACTAAAATATGGAGAAACAAGTCAAAATTGAATGGCAAGGACTTATTTTTTTGGTACTGAGGATTGAACCCACCCCTAGCCCTATTTTACTTTTTATTTTGAAACAGGATATCCATAAGTTGCTGAGTCTGGTCTCAAATCTGCAGTCCTCCTGTCTCAGCCTCTCAAGTACTGGGATTACAAAGCATGAACCACCACACCTGGCTGGCATGGGGTCTTAAAACCAAAATAATGAATTAAAATTAATCTCTCTACTTCCAAATTTTAAAAATTACACACATCTATGCACACACACACACACACGTTATCCCAAAGGAAGCTATATTGAAAGGTATTAAAATATACATTTAATTCTCCAGAAATTGCTCACCTAAATTTATGCCCTGGGTCTTGTAGAGGATGGTAGCAGGGACCTGAAAGGTGATGCACAGCATTTCCTTGTTGGGGGCCACGTTTCTTACTAGGTGAACTGAGCTGCATGACTCCAAGGAAATTCCTAATACCGCTGCAGCTTGTTGCTGAACATCCTCAGCAGGATTAACATCTTTGGAAAAGCTGTAACAGTGCACTATGGGAAGGAGTTCACTGCTGCATGACTGCCGGTCTAAAAGTGATTTGAAAGCACTGAGAAACTCTATAGCTTTTGCTGGCAAGTTCATGACAATGTGAACAGAGTGTTTTCTTTCTTTTGATAGTCCCAGCTGCCGCGTTAACTCTTCTCTGACTGGTCCTTGAATAAAGTCTTTCCCATCCAAATTGAAAACTTGGACCTTCTGGTCCACTTTATTTAATTTACAATTGTGCAATAACCATTTATAGGATTCAGGATTGAGATCATTGGCAAATACAATGCAGTTTTTCTTTGCTGCTGGAATAGCAAAGGGCCCAACTCCAGCAAAAACATCAAATAGGACATCCCCAGGTTTGAGAAGTTCTATGATGCGGCTATGTTCTGTAGAGAGACGAGGATTCCAATAAACTTTTGAAAAATCAAATTCATAGTTGTAATTGTTTTCTCGAACCTGAAAAAGATACATGTTTTTGGTTAATCTGCTTGATCCTAAATTCCAGCCACTGATACTTGGAGACATGTATATACACATGTGCGCACACAAGTTAAAATATACTACAAGAACAAATAACAATGAATTTAAAGGCATTTTAATTAAAATCCTGGTGTTTATGCTATTTTGGGGGCCAGTTAATATCTTGAATTTGACTTTTTCATGGAAAAAGTCACTTCTTGAAAACCAGATAGCTCTGTATCTCAATCCTAAAAGGGCCACAGAGTGACTTTCTTTTCTTTTCTTTTTTTTTTTTTTCCTTTTTTTTTTTTTTGCAGAACTGGGGATGGAACCCAGAGGCATTCTACCTGTGAGCTACACACCCAGCCCTATTTTTTTATTTTGAGACAGGGTTTTACTAAGTTGTGGAGGGCCTAAGTCGCTGAGGCTGGCCATGAATCTGTGATCCTCTTGTCTCATCCTCCCATGTACTGTGATTACAAGCATGTGCCACCAAGACCAGCTCATAGAGTGATTTTCAAATCATATAATTTTTCAGGAAGGCCAACTGACTGGTTTAATTATACTGTCACCAAACAGAAAAAACTTATCACGTGAAATAGCATATCACACATTTCTTCATAATGTGTAGCTAAGTTGCAGATGGCACTTCCACACACAAAAAAGCTTCCATCCTTATTTAGTTTTTAGTTAGTAAAAGGGAGAAATGAAAGATTTGTCATTAAATTTTGAGGTCTTTTACCATTTTTGGACAGAAACGGAATAAACTAAAGACAGTGTATAGAATGAATTATTTCCATATTTTCTTTCCTTTCCCAAATAAATACATATAGTGAAGCAAGTCTTGAGCAAAAGTAATTAAGTCTTCACTGCATTTCTTTTGTATCTATCGTAGACACGTTAAGAAAATAGAAAATAAAACTAAAATTATAGTCATGGAATATGGCCTTAATCATCATTTTAAATCCCGCATTTTATGGACAAAAGAGTCAAAGAGCAATCTAAGAATCAAAGTGCCTAGGTTATATAAATCATATAGAGATATACCTTCTATCTCCTGCTCTTACCCTCCCACATTTTTCCCCTCCCAACCACATCAGATGCTTCTGGCAATATTATTAAGGTTCCAGAATTGGAAAAGTTTTTGCAAGTTTCTGCCAACTTAAACTCTCTCTCCAGATATAATCTGGAAGGTTTAAATATGTCTTAAATACTATCTTATACATATATTCTATAACTTGCTTTGTCACTTAATTTGTCAATGGGCAAATATAGAGCTCAAAAAAATTGTAAATGATGGAGTGTTCTAGTATCATTATGCCAAAATTTAACCAATTCCTCTGAAAAGGCTTTATCTGTCGATATTATCCCATCAACAAAATATATAAATATTCACATTCTTACATACTCATCAATGTTGGGTGCTATAAATATTTTTAATGTTTTCATCTTTCTGATTCTAAACATTAATCTGGATATACACCTTAGTAGGAAATAATGAAATACACTGTACCTTGGTCATCATGTTCTCTTCTCCAGCTAGCACTTCCATTTGAAAATTTCGGTAGGTATTGTCAATGGTATTGATTTTATTTACTGCCGATGTGATACCTGGATTTTTGTCAATCATAACTTGGCCTAAAAGATGAAAATCATAATAAATACTGCCTGTTGTTTGCAAAATAAAAACTCGTGAAAATATTAAATGAGTTATATTCTCTTTTAGTTTAGAGATTAAAAACCAAATCTAGTGAATATAAAGCTGCATACAATTCTAAAAATTCAACAGATTACTAAAGTTTATGTCTGATAGTCTTCAGTACACACACAAAAAACATAAGGGTACATTTTTAAAGAAATTTTTTGAGACATTTGGGTCTACCTAATATTTTCCCCTCCTTTTCAATAGTAGGAATTGAACCCAGTGGCACTCTACCATTGAGCTATATCCTTAGCCCTTTTAACTTTTTTGTGTGTGTATGTGGGTACTAAGGACTGAACCCACCACAGGTGTTCTACATCTGGGTTGCACCAGTCCTTTTTATTTTGAAACAGAATCTCACTAAATTGCTGAGGGGCTTGCTAAGTTCCTGGGACTGGCTTGGAATCTGTGATCTTCCTGTCTCAGCCTCCCAAGTACTGGGATTACAGGTGTGCAGTGCCCAGCTTAACTTTTTATTTTGAGACAAAGTCATGCTAAGTTGCCCAGACTTTCCTCGAACTTGAAATCCTCCTCCCCAGTCTCCTGAGTGGCTGGGATTACAGGCCTCCACCAAGGCACCCATCTTATTTTCTATGTTTTAACTAAATCTTCTCAAACAGATCAATACAACAAGTAAGCAAAAAGGTAGACCACAGAGAATTAGAAAGAAGAGATATAAAGACACTGGCAACAAATGGTCTCAGAAAACACCAGCAAAACCATCTACCTGTCCCCTGGGGTGTCAAACCAACTGTTTTGTTTTGTTGTCAGTTTGAAACAAATGCCACCACTTTGGACATATATGTCTGAAAAACAGTTTCTAGCAACAACCAAAAAATAGATTCTTTAGTCTTATCTAAATGTTCCTTTACTTAAATTGTTCTTTTTGTCAAATATCACAGCAAAAAAAGCTACATATATAATAAAATATGTCATCCATGGCATACTGATGCTCTTTAATTGAAGTCTATTTCTTGACAGCACTTTAAACATTTATAAAAATCTATATGCCATCTCATTGCATAAGGAAAAGAAAACTTGTAGGTTAGTAAAAAGTACTGAGTAATAGATATGCTGAAATACAGCCAGAATTTGTCTAATTTTTCTCTGATAATGAGATACCAGATTTGAATATGATCAGTAAACTATAATCAAATAGTTAATTTTATTTATTTGGTACTAGGGATTAAATGCAGGGGCATTCTGAGCTTTGCCCCTCAAGACCGATTTTATTTCTTATTTGAAAACAAGGTCTCACTAGGTTGCTGAGAGCCTCACTAAATTGCTGAGGCTGTCCTTGAAGGCTGATCCTCCTCTCTCAGCCTCCCAAGTACTAGGATGACAAGGATGCACCACCACGCAAAAGGTTAATTTTAAATGAAGAATAAAAGTCGGGCATGGTGGCTCATGCCTGTAATCCCAGTACTTGGGAAGCTGAAACAGGAGGATTGCAGGCTCAAGGCTAGCCTCAGCAATTTAGGAAGGCCTTTAGCAACTTAGTAAGACCATTTCAAACTAAAAAATAAAATAAGGCTGGGGGTGTAGCTCAGAGGTAGAACTCCCCTGGTTCAATCCTCAGTACCACAAAAATAAATAAAATTTTAAAATAAAAGGCAATTATGAAGTTCTATAGTAAAAGCTTTAAAATCACTACTGTAATGTACTGAAATGTTATTTTTAACCCGAGTGCCCCTTTATGAAAGAAGTTAAAAAAAAAAAATAGGAGTGCCAAAGAAATGTCTGAGTTAGGGTAGGCAATGACTATTTTCATCCAGTTACAATTATATGGATCGTTTAAGTATTTATTATGTTACCATTATGCATTTATCAATCTCTTTAACCAATAAAAGCAAAGGGAATGCCTAATAGCACAGTTCTAAAATTCTACCTGTGCAAAATGTTGAGTACTACACCTTTTAAAGCTGAAAGTAATTCCTAGGAATTGTGAAAAATATTTTTAAAGTAGTCTAAAGAATGCATGGGCAAGTTAGGCATGGTGGCGCACTCTTGTAATCCCAGCATTCGGGAGGCTGAGACCAGAGGATCCGGGTTCATGGCCAGCCTCAGCTACCTAGTGAGGCACTTCACAACACAGTGAGACCCGATTTCAAAATAAAGAATAAAAAATAGGGCTGGGGGTATAGCTCGGAGGTAGAACACCCCTGAGTTCAATCCCTAGTACCGCAAAAAAAAAAAAAAAAAAAAAAAAAAATGCATGAGCATCAAATATTTATTTAAGGGTAAGTGCAATTTGATTAGTCTTTTTCTTTCTTGTCCCCCAAAATAAAGGCCTTAGGTTTAAGCCTGGAGCTAGCGGTAAGACATATATAAGCATTGTTACTAAAATGTTTGGAGCACTAATATAGAAGAGGCTTATTTAGTTGAGCCAATGAAGGCTTAAGTAAACAGTGTTGTACTTTTGACTGTAAAATGCTCCAATTTAAGAAAGCTAGTATTGAACATTACCCCAAAGACTTAACAGTCTCGTGTATCAAAAGAAGAACTCTGTTCAATGTACAGTGAAATTTTTTGTATTGTGTACACAAAAGCCTGCACCAACGTTCAGAGTTTGCTATGACTCTAAAGAGGGTAACCCAAAATGGTCCTCACAAGAGGGTATGTAGTTCAAGATTCAGTTTAATATTACAATGATAAACTGTCCTGCTTCTATGATTTGGCATGAAAAAAAAAAAACTTTAAAAATAAAATTAGAATTTTCCAAGTGCTTTCTAGTACGTATTACTAGAACACACCTACCGATTAAATGCTTGAAAAGAAGCTGATGATCTCGAAGGTTCATGTGTGCGATATGTCCAACTCTGCTAAACCCAGAAGTCACATCTTGACCTTCAGGAAGCACAGCTTTCAAGATTTCTTCTGACTTAAAATTTTCATAAGTAAGTTCCAAGTTGTATTTAGATATCTGTGGATTCACATTAAGTTGCCTTAAAATATCAAGTTCTTCTTTCTCAAAGGAATCGTGAGTAAACATTTTATAGGGATCCAACATAATCAGTCTACTTTCTTCATCTTCTGGATCTTCAATCACACGCTTTATGCCTGGACGCTGCAGTGCTGCCCTTTTAAGAGATCGCATCAATCTATTGACTGTTTCTTTCTTCACTTTAAGCACTGGAATGGTAACTGTCTTTTTAAAAGCTGTTCTATCAAGTTTTGTCATTCCTCGAACACCAGGAGGTGGTGAAAATAATTCAGTGTCTCTCTTATTTGTTTCTATTTCTGGCATGATTGAGAATTTTCTTCTTTGACCCAACAAGAAAATACCAAGTGTTTTTCTAAGCTTCTGTGTCAGTGTCATCTATGCTAGTGGAATCAACAGTTCTGATTCAGTTGGGTTACAGCTTTCCACTTTCAGAACTCTTCGTGAGAATCTATATGGCTTCCATAAGATGCTAAAAAACAAAACAAAACATTCATTAAGAAAGTACCATACAGCCACAAATCCACAAATGAACACATTCACAATAGCATGTGTGTATGTGTGGTACCAGAAATTGAACCTAGGGGCATTCTACCTCTGAGCTACCTCCTCCCCCCGCCTTCCCCCCCCCCCCAACCCTAGCTGTATTTTATTTTTGAAACAGGGTCTTACTAAGTTGAGGAGGGCCTTGCTAAACTGCTGACCTTGGCTTTGAACCTGTAATTCTCCAGTCTCAGCCTCCCAAGTACTAAGATTACAAGCATGTGCCACCCTGCCTGGCTCACAATGGCTTTTGAAAGTAAAAATCTAAATGCTGTTTCAAATAACCTGCTAAATGCTGAGAAATAAAACTTTTAATGGTCTGAGAGAAGTATTTTATCTTTTCCAGGACAGGATGACTTTCCTTAGCAGTAAATAATAAATTTGCACCCTCAGTCCACCTGATGCCAGGCAGTCTCATTAGTGATCCATCAGCCTCCCTGTAATCAATAAGCCTCTCCACCCACAATTTTCTACAGAATGCATTTGGGATTGGAAAGTTGAAATTTGAGTTAAAGGGTCCTCTCTAAATGAATAATGGTAATGGCATTACCAATGACAATATTTACTGAAATATCCTTGTGCATGCTTACTGTATTAGATGCTTGTGTCATCAATTTTGGAAGGCGTGTAGTACGGCATCCTCATCTTGTAAATGAGCTATGTAAAGGAAGAGTCAGAAGTAGGTTAATTCATCCAAAGCCCCATTACTAGTAAGTAGCTAGGCATGGATTAAAACTCACAGCTGCCGGCGTGGTGGTGCACACTTGTAATTCCAGTATTTGGGAGGCTGAGACAGGAGGACTGCAGGTTTGAAGCAAGGCTCAGCAACTTGGTGAGTCCCTGTTTCAAAATAAAATAAGGCTAGGGTTGTAGCTCAGAGGTAGAATGCCCTTGGGTTCAATCCCCAGTACCAAAAAAACAACCCAATAATAAAAACCCTTACAGCTTGTGATCCTAATACACTATACTACTCGGTGGGTTGTCTTCCGTGAAGGACACGTGTCCTGCCTAAAACTAGAGTTTGGTATTTTGAGGACGAGCCTTTGCTAAGTGTTTAAGCATTGTGTTCACTTCTGTCTAAAATGCCAAATAAGTAATTGTCAGGGGAAAGGACCTCGCCCCAGGATATTGTAAAGCAATTTAGTGAAACTTCACACTGAGTGAACTTCAAGAATCAAACTGAGTCTAGCACTTAACCACCTGGGTGACCCTGGGTGAAGTACTCAATCTGAGCCTCTGCTTCCCTTTTGTAAAGTGTGAGTGGAAGCTGTATCATAGGCTTTAATGCAGAATTCTCATTACTCGGTACTCGGAAGTACGCGGAGCTCCCGGGTGCATGGCTGGCCTCGCATTTCCGCGCTTGAGCAGGGCGAGGCGAGAGCAGCCCCGGGCGGACCGCAACCGCCCCGGGACCTTCAGGCCCTTTGCACTGTCCGGGGCACCGCGGCCACCACCTCGCCAGCTGCACCTTCCCAATTCTCCGCATCGCTCCGCAGCTGGTAGGTGACCAGACCCCTCACCTCATGCTCCGCTGCGGCTCGAAAACTGGACGCAGATGGACGGCCTGGCCCGCGACCGCATCATCACCGTTGGCCGCGGACGGGCGACGCGTCATCAGAGCACGCCGACTCCTCCCCTTCTTCCCCGCCCGGGTGACGTACGGGAACCCGGAAGGGCCGGGCGCAAAACTCCGCCTCTGGCGCGGTTACCGACCCGAGCGTGGGCCGGGGCTGAGGCTCGCGCATGGACCTGGCCGCTGGCACTGGAGGGGCATGGAGGCGACCTGGGGGAGCATCAACGCCGAGCCCGGCTGGTTTATCTCTGCCCAGCAGCCGGAGGAGGAGGCGGCAGCGGAAGAGTCGAGCCCGTTGCTAAGCAACGTAAGTGGGCTCGGCACGCGCGCCGGCGCCTCGGCACCCCTCACGAGCCCGCCACCGGGGGCAGCGTGGGGAAGGGCAGAGCTGACCCTGGAGTGACACCCCCAGGCACCAGCCTAGACTCAGGCAAAGTCGGCGTGGTCATGCCTGGACCAGCAGCCCACACGCTGTGGAGAAGAGCTCAAGTGTCCTTTCTGTGCAAGCTCAGCTGGAAGATTGGGCAGTGGTGAATGGAGGGAGCCTGGGGACCCGATGGGATGAGCCCCTTTAGTATTAGGTGACTCACCTCTGTTAGGATCCTTGTCGCCTTCCAGTTTCCTCTGCCAGTCTTGTGAGGTCTTTGCAGGAGTCACGAGATGTTTCTTTTCTCCACGTAGACATTGGAGGGCTGTAAACATCTTAAGCACAAAACACTTCCCTGACGTAAAGCTTCTGCACTGGGCACACCGCTATGTGTGTATATATTTATGTGGTGCTGAATAATATCTTAACTCAGGGCCTCGAGACAAACGTTCTACCACTGAGCTACATTCCCAGCCCAGCCCAAGAACTGTGCGTGCGTGTGTGTTTTATATTGGGTATTGAACCCTGCGACGTTCCACCTCTGAGCTACACCCCCAGCCCTATTTTATTTTATTTTTTTGGAAACTGGGTCTCACTAAGTTGCTAAAGGCCTAGCTGAGTTGCTGAGGTTGACCTCCAGCGGGCAATCCTCTTGTCTCCGCCTTCTAAGTACTGTGATTACAGGTATGCACCACTACACCCAGCTAGGAACTCTGCTTTTTAACTGAAATCCTCAGACTGTAATAGTTTTTAGTTTTGCTCCCAACTGCTATGTGGGGAGAGAGTGTTCAGGATATATTTGCAGTGTGAATTGTTTCTGTTTATTATATTATCACTGTAAGATGTTCTTGAAATTTTTCCTAGTTGGGTGGACTTAATTCGTTATATATATAGTATTGCAGTCCTAGTAACTGGGGAAGAACAGTTGAGAACAGCAGTTCCATGCTGACTCAGAGATTCTTCAGGAATCACATGAGCTGAGGCTATGCCTCTCCTCTCAGTCCTCACCCCCTTCCCTATCCTATCTTCATCTGTTGCAGTCACAAGATTAGGTATGGCTCTTCTGCAGCCTACCAGGCCTCTGTACTGGTGGAGATGATTTACCCACTGAGATCCCTGGAAACTAGATCCCTGGAGCTGCACTATAGGAGGTAGGAAGGAAAGGAAACCAGTGCTGATTTCGTTTAAGCAACTCACACAAAGCCCAAGGTTTACAGGAGATGTTTTTCATAACCTCTCAGTGATTCCTTGATAAAATTTGAACTTCACCATTCAAGCATTTAACTCTATTAAATTTGTGTGCTTGCAGGAACTTCACAGACAAGGATCCCCAGGAGTTTCATTTGGTTTCTCAGTCTTTAATATGATGAATGCCATCATGGGAAGTGGCATCCTTGGCTTGTCTTTTGTTATGGCTAATACCGGTATCCTTGGATTTAGGTGGGTTTTCTTTTTTTTTCCTCTCTCTTCATATTTTACTATCACTTTTTTATTTTTTCACTTCAATTGTATATTGAGAAGCAAAAAGATAGGTCCCAGAAGCTACTATTATACAATTTCTAGTTAAATTATTTCTGAGGTTTTAGCTTCTCTTTGCTACTCTTCTTGCTAATCTATAGCTTGGAGGGATGCTATATGAACTCATGCATTGGGTAACAAGGAGGATATGTTCTGAGAAATGCATTTTTAGGTAAGTTTATTATGTGAGTATCACAGAGTACTTACACAATCTAAGACGGGAGAGCCTATTACACACTTAGGCTATATGGTACAGCCTATTGCTCCTAGGCTACAAACCTTTGAGGCATGCTACTGTACTGAATACTATAAGCAATTGTAACACAGTGGTATTTGTGTATCTAAACATGATATATAGGAAGGTAGTAGGGGATATACAGTATAAAAAAATGGTACACCTGTATAGAGTGGAACTTGCAGAATGGCTAGTGTCTCTGGGTGAGTCATCAAGTGAATGGGAAGGCCTTGGGCATTAGTGTACATTGCAGACTTGAAAACACTGTACCCTTAGACTGTACTATGTTTATAATGAGTATAGTTATCTCTCCTCATTAATAAAATAACTTTAACTTACAGTTACATTTTTACTTTATAAACATTATTTTTTAGACATTTTGGCTCTTTTGTAATAACGCATAGCTTTGAACACAAACATATTGTATACCTCTGCAAAAACATTTTCTAGCCTGGTGTGGTGGTACAAGCCTATAATCCCAGTACTTGGGAGGCTGAGACAGGAGGATCGCAGGTTCCAGGTCAGCCTCAGCAACTTAACGAGACCCTGTTTCCAAATAAAAAATAAAGGGCTGGAGTGTAGCTCAGAGGTAGAATGCCCCTGGTTCAATCCCTAGTATCCAAACAAATAAGTAGGAGTAGGCTGTAAAATAACAGAGTATAGTAAACACATAAACTAGTGACACTTATTATGTTATAAAGCATTATATACTGTTCATAATAGTATTGCTACACTTTTATACCACTGATAGCTCCATAGGTTTGTTTACACCAGCATCACCACAAACATTTGAGGAATATGTTGCACTGTGATGTTAGGACAGCTATGATGTCAGTAGGTAATGGGAATTTTCCAGCTCCATTATACTCTTATGGGACCACCATTGTATATGCAGTTCATATCCCAAAGCATTGTTATGTAGTACATGATTGTAGTTTTAATTTTTTTATCCAGAAATGTGGCTAATTTTTAACAATAGAATTTGTTCTATACTTGTTTATTACCTTAAGAAGTGGCTTATTCAGCTTATTCATTTATGTTAGGTTGGCCAAAGCTAATCAAAACCCATCAACTCTGTTAGTCAGCTTTTCATCACTGTGACAGTATGCCTGGGAAAATCAACTTGCAGGAGGAAAGATTTCTTTGGGCTCGTTTCCAAGGATTCGGTCCATGGTTGACTAGCTCCATTGTTTCTGGGCCTATAGTAAGGCAGAACATCTTGGTAGAAAGAGTTGCAGAGAAAGCTGCTTACCTCATGGTAGCTAAGAAGCAGAGATAGAGTAAAGAAGGGACTGGGAACTGAGTGTGATGGTACACACCTGTAATTCTAGTACTTGGGAGGCTAACACAGGAGGATCACAGTTTTTGACACCAACCTTGGCAATGTAGTGAGACTCTATTTAAAAATTAAAAATAAAAAAGACCATGGGTACAGCCTGGAAGTAGAATGCCCCCGAGTTCAGTCTCCAGTACCACAAAATAAAATTAAAAGAAGAAGAGACTGGGGGACATGATACAGTCCCCAAGGGCATAGCCTCAAAGATCCACTCCCTTCAATAGGTCCTACCTCCTACATTTTCCACCACATGAGCCTGGGTTGGCAGGGGAGGAGGGTGTGCAGATGTTAGATCCAAGCCAGAATGTCAGCCATACCGGTTACTTATAAATAGCAATTTTTGAATTCAAGTAAAGTGCACAGTGTTTTCGTTTCTATCTTCTCTCTTCCTCCTGTTGTTAACCAGTCGTATTTCACTTTGGGGGCCAGGCATGTGTTCTGTGCTTAGTCATTTTGATCTTTCAAGACTTGGCTCAGAGGCCAATTAACCCCAAATAGTCTCCCCTGACTTTTCTCTGCTCATAGTATTCCATGCATATTCATTGTTATTATAATGGTTTGTGCGCAAGCTAATCTCCCCACTATACTCTGAAATCCTTTAGAACTGGATTTTATCTTGAGCATCTTGCACCATGTCCAATAGAACGAATTTAGTTCACATTGATTTTGTTTTATCAGTAGAAGCAGACTTAGTGGGAAATTTAAAATACATAGAGTCTCATTTAGGTTTGTTTCTTCCTTTTATTCCAAATTTCTTTATAAACCAACCAACTTTTAAGTAACTCAACTTGCTTTTATTATGAAATGTATTCACAAACTTTCATAATCTTAAAACTTAAAAACTGTATGGGATGCCTTAGGCAAGTCATAATCAGAGGACTTATTTCTTGGTTCTTTTTTTGAAAAATCATGTTGTATACATCAGGATCTAATGTGTGGATGTATACCACTGAATGCTGCCTCACTGAATCATATGTCCTTTTAGGTGATGTTAAATCATTACTTTGTGAAATTTCTGATATCAATTTAATGGCATGTATTTTTGCCTCTTATTTTATTTTATTTTTTGCAGTCCTGGGGATTGATCCCAGGGTCATTCTGTCTCAGAGCTATACCTCCCCCTCCCTTTTTGTTATTCTTTATTTTGAAACAGGGTCTCACTAAGTTGCAGAGGGCCTCACTAAGTAGCTAAGGCTGGCTGTGAACCTGGATCCTCCTGTCTCAGCCTTGCAAGTACTGGGATTACAAGCATCTGCCACCACACCCAACTATTTTTGCCTTTTAATGTTACCACTTACTAACAAGTATTAAGTGGACCACAAGATAGAATTTCTTTAACTATTGGGGTAACCTGTGGGGACAGCTCTATAGTTCTATAGAACCCTGTCCTGCCAGTATCTTCTGGAGGATAAATACAGCATTATGCTTTTTTTTTTTTTTTTTTTAATAGTGCTTGTGAAAGGACCCCACTCACTACATTGTTGTGTGCAGTTTTCAAATTGTGTTATTAGAAGTGTGTTAACTGTATGTTTTGATTTGGTTTGGAAAATGAGTGTGTATTTAATATATGCTAGGAACTACAGTCTTGATATTATAGGTGAAAATATGATAAAGAGGACCCTTCACTGTAATGGAGGGAGGGTGAGAGGGCAGGGCAATAGGAAAACAGTGAGATTTCATAACCGAAATTTCTGTTAGGTTAGGAATAGAAAAAAGTAGTCATAGGGGAATGTCAAGATCACTGAAGACTGATCCAGCAAGTCAGCAGACAAGTATGCGAAATGAGGAACTTTGTATTTTAAATAGTTGTTTCTTTCTCATTTCCTTTTTAATTTAATGTGTGTGTATGTGGTGTGTGTGTGTGTTTGTGTGTTACTAGGGATTGAACCCAGAGACACTGTACCTCTGAGCTACACCCCTAGCCTTATTTTATTTTTATTTTGAAACGGGGTCTTGCTAGGTTGATGAGGGTCTCACTACTTGCTGAGACTGTCTTTGAACCGGTGATCCTTCTATCTCAGCCTCCCAAGTACTGGGATTACAGACATGTACCACCATGCCTGGTGGTACATTACTTTTTAATTTTAAAAACAGTACCTTTTCATTTAAAGAAAGCTTTGGTAAATAAAGAAAAAGTAGCAAACTATCTTCTTAATTTCTTTAAATACCATAATTCTAGACTCAGGTGGTCCCTTAGAATATTTGAAGGTGAAGAAATTTGTTTCAGAATGAGATGCCATAAAAAAAGAGAAGCTTTGGGGAGATATGACCATGTGTTCTTGTATATTTTAGTTTCTTGCTGCTGATAGTTGCTCTCCTGGCTTCTTATTCAGTCCATCTCCTGCTCAGTATGTGTATTCAGACAGGTGAGTAAAAATACTATGCTTTTTCATTTGATGAAGTAGACCCTTGAGTTTGTATCTGCATGTGTTTGGATGTCTCAAATCTACTTTCTGGGATGAAGGGTATAGGTCAGTAGTAGAGTGTGTGTTGAATATGTACAAGACCCTGGGTTCTATCTCCAATACAACACACACAAAATCTAATTCTAGCAGGCATATGTTATTAGTAGGTAGGATGGTTGAAATGGAAAATTTCTAAAGGCCAGGATAAATAGACCCAATCCTATGGGGGAATATCCAAGGACAGGATAGGTGGAGGAAACTAGATTTCTTACCTGCCTTCCTCCACAAAGCACAGCGTAGTTTCCTGAGTTAGAGTAGATTAAGGGAGGCACCTAAAAGATGTTCAAAGTATCCAAACTTTATGCATATGAGGAAGCCAGTAGACAGATACTCATTTGGATCATAGTTCTCCCGGGGTGATCATTTCCTTAAGGAGAATACCTTCTCAGATCCACTGCTGCCTCCCCTGTCCTCTGTCTCTAGACAGAACCCAGGGTGGCAAAACTAAGGTTGTAGAAAGCAAGGTCACAAAGCCGTGGGTTTATTTAGAAACATTTTGTATTTTTAATTGCAAGTCGAGAATAAGGTCATTTTTTCAGAAGTGACAAAAGTGTATGCAATTAAGACAATATCTATGTGTATATGTGTTCTTCCATTTAGAACTTTATATGAATAGATTCTTTAAAGTTGCAATAAATAAAAGTATATGGATTATAGTACTGCCTTTATAAGGTTTTCCTTTTGGCACTAACAAATATTTTATCGATCCTGGTCTTTTTATTTGTATGGTCTCCTTTATCTTTGGAATAGGTCAGTTTTGATGCCCAAATCACAAGTTTAATTCCTATGCAGGAAAGTTCATTTGCTCTAGCTGGTCTTGTGGCATTCTTACTTTTAGAAGCAGAATAGATAAAATAAATTCTTTAAATGGGATTGTTCTGGGCAGAAACAGATGAGAAAAGTCCAAATGTTTTTTGAGAATTTAAAAACTCTTCAGAACATAGTTCTAAAACCACTGCTTGAGTTTATTTTCCTAAAACTTATCTATACATCAGAAGCAGGTTGTTTTGTTGTTGTTTCTTGCTGTTGTTGTTGTTGTTTTTTAATGAACTTATTTCTAAACAAGTCCTCCGGGTGATTCTTACGCAAAACCAGCATAGGATTCATAGTTCATGGCTGTTACGTGAACCAATGCTTTGGCCATTTAGCCTACAAATGCATGTGTCTGCTCTCAGGGCAAACAAAGACAGATTAAAATACAAGGAAACAATATAAAACAGCAAATTGTAACTGCATACTGAATTCAACAGTAATAGCTTCAGATAAATGTATTTGTAAATCTTGCTGAAACAACTGGAATTCTAATTTTGATATTTTGCTTTATCTAATGTTCTAATAGGTTTTTTAGTGACTTCTGTTAAAAGATTAATACTATGTGGCAGTTATGTCTTCATTAACTACATTAACTAAATAAATTAACTTCATTAACTAAATTATGGAGATTTCTAAATCATGTTAATTTCCCCCCCTTCCTTCAGTTCATCTATATTTAAATTTCTGGCATTGCCTATTGTTCTTTTCTGCAACTCTGGGGCATACAAAGTGAAAACATCTGTTTCTCTTTCTTTTTTCCTTTTTCTTTGATTTTTGTAGCTTACTTGGGTTCTTGAACTAACTTCTTCATGATTCTTCGTACATACTGATGCACCTGTCTTCCGTTGATTGAATTCCGTCAATCATTGTAAAATCTCTGGAGGTAGGCCTTTTTTTCCCCCCAGATATATTCATAGAAGACTAGAGAATTAATGTAGCTAATTTTCTTCCCTCAGTTTGCTGGACTCTCAAAAAGGATTTACTCAGATTGGAATCATTGGTCAGAGAAGGAGCTATTATTAAGTCTTTACAAAATAATGTCTTTATTATTTATCTGGAGGAGAAAAGGTAAAAAGAAATACTTAAGGATTTCTTTGCATGAAATTCTCCTGTTTTAGGTTTTATATAGGGTTGGGGTCTAGCAGGACTTTTGGTGTATGAAGTACCTTATTTTCTCCAAACTTAGTTTGCTATCTGTAAAGTGGCTATGATAATACTTTCCTCTTGAGGTTGTTCTGAGAATGAAATAAACTAAGGAATATAAAATGCCAAGTCCTTGGTAAGTGCTAGTTCCCATTATGAGTACTCACTGGGACAAAACCCAGAAATACTGCAATGTGATATGCACATTGTGATCTCAGAAAACAACTGGCCATCCTGTGAGAACATGTCGTATAAGCCAGGCGTGGTGGCGCACGCTTGTAATCCCAGTACTTGGGAGGCTGAGACCGGAAGATCTGGGTTCGTGGCCAGCCTCAGCTACTTAGTGAGGCTCTCCTCAACTTAGCGAGACCCTGTTTCAAAATAAAGAATAAAAAATAGGACTGGGGGTGTAGCCTGGACGTAGAATGCTGCCCCTGGGTTCAATCCCCAGTACCACCAAAAAAAAAAGAACATGTCGTATGCTCTGGGATTAAACCCCAGTAGCTCCCCTCTGGCCTTTATTCACATCATTTTCAGCAGAAAGGAATGAGAGTTCTAGAACTCTGCATGCTTCTGGCCCCAACCCCTTCCCTCTAATCCATAATCCCCACTACTCACTGTGTTATCACCATTATATACATAGAGACCATTTGGATTAGTGATATTATAATATTTATTTCAATCATGTCAGTCACTTGGAGAATCTTAAGTTATCCTTCATTTCCCAGACTCATCCATTATGGCTGTCTTCCATTTTATGACCACTGTTCTCCAACTTCCACTCTTCTCCAACTCCCAAACTCTCTGGAACTTAACAATCAGTCATCGAAACCTGCATACCCTTGACCCTCTTCTGAATATTCCCTTCACTTTCTTACCCTAAGAAAACCTTAACCTCTTCTGAGGACACTGCTTCCTTGTCCTCTCAAAGGGCCATACCTCTGGTACCATCTGAAATGGGGTTGGTGCCATGACTGTACCTCATTTCTACTTCTCAGCCATCTCCCTCCTCCTAAACTCTCCAACTTTGAATCTCATAAGTATAGAGCACCTGCTACCCTCCTTACTGTTATCATCTATCAACTCCTAGGCCATTTCCTGTCATTTCATGAGCATTTTTATCTAAGATCCAAAATTTTAGCTTCTGCATCTTTTGAGTTTTTTCAGAATTGCCATATAGCTAATTCTTATAATACTTTTACTTCCTAAACCTCTTCTTCTTTAATGACCTCAGCTATTTATTTCTTGGTCATAACATTGATCCTGTCATTATCAAAATGACATCCCCTCCAAAATCTCATTTTTAAGTGTCCTGCCCTTTAGCCACCTACATCTCCTATTTTTCTAACTCATTCCCTAACGTACTCCAATTCTGACAATTCTTCACCCCCACTAGGACTTCAATTCATTGGTTTTCCCATCTTTGCACTCTTCATCCCCCATACTCATCCGTATTTCCTTTTGTATCTCATTGAGGCTTCATGGTCTGTTATTATTCTCTTGGCTCTCCCTCAAATCATCATACTTCCCTGGTGAAATTCCAACCAGAGTTAAACATAAGTCCATCTACTTCACATACACAAGCATGCATTTGAGTTTTCCTGAAGAAAAACATGCAGCTGTGCAGGCCAGCATCACCGCAGCTTGGTGTCTAGTAGACCTGAGATGCTATCCCACAGTCCTAATCCTCTTCTCTAGTCCATTCACATGCTATCAAAAGGCCTTTTTCCTGTCTTCTTTCTCTCAAACCTTAGCACATTCTCCTTCGTTTCACTCTTAACTGATGTCTCGATTTTTCTGTTTCACTAAGAAAACAGACACAATCCAAAGAGAAATTTAGGAGCCTTGCCACCACTTCTACCTCCTCGGCTTCATCCTTGCCCATATGTGTTTGCTGGGATGAACTCTGTTCATATCAGAGGCCAGCCTTCCACTTGTGCTGTATGTGATCCCACCTGCTCTCACCTGTATCACTTCAGCCACTCGCTTCCCTCTTGGTTTCTTTTTTCTTTGGGGGGAAAGAGGGTTCTCTTTTTTTACTTTTATCAAATTTTTTTTCTTTTCTGTCTCCCCCTTCTTATTTATTGTCTTCACCCCTTTTTACTGTTTCCTTCCTTTCACTTTACAAATAGTCTGTGATTTCTTAAAATTGAAAATATTTCTGATTCCACATCTCTTCAGTATGCTTCATGTCTTCAGAGCAGAACTCCTGACAAGAGTTATCTATCAGACATCTCCAATTCTTCTCCTTGACTTGAACCCACTTCAGTGAGACTTTCCCCATCACTCTACTGCAATTACTGTACCAGTGACTTCCACATTGCTAAATCCTGTGGTGGATTCCTAGTTTTCAGCTTATTGGACCAGTCAGCAGCATGTGACACAGTTGGTATCTCCCTCTTCTGTGGAACACAATTCACATTTCTACTTTGTTTCTTGTTGCACTGAACATTCCTTTTCTTCTGCTGAATCCTCTTCATGTCTATATCTCTAAATATTGGTGTACCCATGGAACTATTCCTCCAATATCTTCTTTTACACTTACATTTGGGCTCTTGATGACTCTAAAATTTATATCCCTAGGTTGGAGCTTTCACCTCGTATTCAACTGCCTCTGTGACATCTCCACTTGTCTAGTATGTATCTAAAAGTTATCAAACTCTCCACCTTTGTACTACAAATCTACATTTCTACTCTTCCCATCTAAGTCAATGATAATGTCTTCCTTATAGTAGTGTAGGCCAAAGATCTTGGAGTTATTCTGGATTCCTCTTTTTTGCCTTATTTTCTGTGTTTAATCCATAGCATCCTCCCTTCAAGAAATCCATAATCTGATTACTTCGCATCTGCTGATACTACCCAACTTCAAGCTGGTTCTTATAATACTTTTACTTTCTAAATCTCTTCTTCTTTAATGACCTCAGCTACTTATTTCTTGGTCATAACATTGATCCTGTCATTACCAAAATGACATCCCCTCCAAAATCTCATTTTTAAGTATCCTGTCCTTTAGCTACCTACATCTCCTATTTTTCTAACTCATTCCCTAAAGTACCCCAATTCTGACAATTCTTCACCCTCACTAGGACTTCAGTTCATTGATTTTTCCCATCTTTGCACTCATCATCCCCCACACTCATCCTTATTTCCTTTTGTATCCCATTGAGGCTTCATGGTCTGTTGTTATTCTCTTGGCATCAGTAGTCGTGGTTTACCTTCTTTCCATCTTGTTCCCTACAGTCTATTTCTACCAAAACAACTATAATGACCCTATTAATAAAAGCTAGCTTGTATCATTCCTTTGCTCTGAATCCTCCGTTGACTTCCCATTTCACTCAGAGTAAAAGCTAAAATTCTTACAGTAGTGCCTTTAAAGTCTAACCTAGTCTACTTCCTTTTTTATGTCCAATTTATCATCTAGTACTCTCTGAACTTCACCTTTTAGTCAATCTGTTTATTTTCTTGTGTGTGTGTGTGTGGTGTGTGTGTGTTACTAGGGACTGAACCCAGAGACATTCTACCTTAGAGCTACACACCCAGCCCAATTTTATTTCTTATTTTGTAGCAGGGTCTCGCTAGGTTAATGAAAATCTTACTACTTGCGGAGGCTGTCCTTGGACCTGCAATCCTCCTGTCTCAGCTCCCAAGTACTGGGATTACAGGCGTGCGCCACTACACCCGGTTCTATTTTTCTTGTATTTTATGTAACATACTTTTATAGCATTTGTCATGTGCCAGACATCATCTTAATGTCTTTACATATATTAATTCACTTAATCTTTGTAACAGTACTATGAGGTAAGTGCCAATATTATTCCTATTTTTAAAATGAGAAACTTGAGACACAGAGAGGTTAAAGTAACTTGTCGAGGGTCACCCAGTTAGAAAAGAAAGCCAGGATCCAGACCCACAAAACCTAGCTCTAGAATCACGCTTACTATTCCTCGGTCATGCTGGCTGGTTCCCTACCTTCCTCTGTGCCTTTGTCCTTCCTGTGTTCTATGCCTGGACAGCTTTTACCCCACATTTTCACATGGTTTGCTCCTTACTGCTTTTAAGCCTTTGGCAAATTTTACCTTCCCCATGAGGCCTTTCTAGACAAAGATCTTATTTTTTAAAAGTTTTTAAAATTGCAACCAGGAGCCAGGTTTGGTGGTGCACACTTGTAATCCCAGTACTTAGAAGGCTGAGATAGGAGGATCGCAGGTTCGTGGCCAGCCTCAGCTACTTAGTGAGCCTCCCCCCCACCCCCCACAACTTAATGAGACCCTGTTTCAAAATAAATAACAAAAAATAGGGCTGGGGGTGTAGCTCAGAGTTAGAATGACCCTGGGTTCAATCCCCAGTTCTGCAAAAAAAAAAAAAAAAAATTGCAATCAGCCCACCCTAAACATGCTCAGTATTATTTTTCCCTTATAGCAATTACTAGCATCCAAAATGCTTACCAAAAAATAAATTTTCAATAAACGACTGTTGGCCTTATCACTGATTTTTCTCAGTTATAGCACTTGACTGTAAAGATAAAACTAATTCCTTTCCTTTCCCCTTCACTCCCCTCCATCTCTCCCTCCCTTCTTCTCTCTCTGTCTGTGGTACTGGGGATTGAACCCAGGGCCATTCTACCTCTGGGCTAAACCCCTAACCCTATTTTATTTTTTATTTTGATAAGCAGGGTCTCACTAAGTTGCTGAGGGCTTTGTTAGGTTGCTGAAGCTGGCCTTGAACCTGGGATCCTCTTGCCTCAGCTTCCCAAGTACTGAGATTACAGGTATGTGCAACCACACTTGGCTAAAACTTTATTTATCTTTCACAGAAAGCTATTTATGGTAGGCAGTAGGGGGCTGATGTGTTTGATCTACAGTATCATCAAATATTCAGGCATCTAACTTTCTGTTTCAGTATGAGATGTGTCTTCCCCATCCTGAGGTCCTAGATTACTTCTGTATACAGCCATCACATCTGCATTCTAGATGACAAGAACAGAAAGAGGTGTCTCCAAGATGAGTTGCACTTAAGACTCCCTTCTACTTCATGTGGCTATATATAATAACTGCAAAGGGGCCTGGAAAATGTAGTTGTTATTAACAGTGGCAGTGGTAGCCGGGCGTGGTGGCGCACGCTTGTAATCCCAGCATTTGGGAGGCTGAGACCGGAGGATCCGGGTTCGCGGCCAGCCTCAGCTACCTAGTGAGGCACTCCGCAACTTAGTGAGACTCGGTTTCAAAATAAAGAATAAAAAAAAATAGGGCTGGGGGTATAGCTCGGAGGTAGAATGCCTCTGAGTTCAATCCCCAGTACCGCAAAAAAAAAAAAAAAA